>JAOEHY010013650.1:0-63945 GCA_025447955.1 Psilopsiagon aurifrons | reverse complement strand
CCGTCCCTGCAGTGGTCACACACCGTGGAGACGAGGCCTCAGTGCCATGGGTCAGTGGTGGCCTTGGCAGTGCTGGGGAATGGTTGGACTGGAGGAGCTGAAAGGGCTTTTCCAACCCAGTTGGTTCTGTGATTGGCAAACTTTAAGAACACTCTTCCAAAGTAAAGGCACGGTAAGCTCCTAAGTTCTAATGTGAGTCATGTTCCAAAACACATCTTTAGGCATTTTAAGGTGAGCATGTCAAGCTGTTACAATGCTGCTGTAGTTTATACTACAAGTACATGTAGTTTATACTGCAAGTCTCATGTCCAGTACAGAATGAGGGAAATTGACAGAAAGCTTAATGGTCCCGTAAGCACTTCTGACGGTGGTCACGCATCACACAAACCAGAGCTCAGCCACATTTAAAGCGGCATACGCTGTTATTTCGGCAATTACACAATAATTCACCCCTCGCCCCACACACCCAACCCTGAGGCGACGAAGGCGGGAAACCCTCTTCGCCCCGCGGCGCCTGCGCGCATGCGCCCCGCGCCTCTCGGGCTGCCGGCAGGGCCGAGCTCGGCGGTGGGGTTCGCGTGAGCGAGGGTGTCAGCTGACCGCATCCCGTGACGGTGCCGGGCTCGACGGCGGCTGCGTGGGGAGGGCGGTCTGGGTGCCGGAGCTAAGATGGCGGCCTCCAGCGCCAGGCGCTGAGGGTGCTGCAGAGGTGTAGCGGCTGCCGCCGGGGCAGCTGAAGGCTGAGGGGCGAGGGCTCCGCTCAGCCGCCCTCCGCCCTTATCGCCGGCAGCGGCGGGAAGTGCAGTGCTGGTGGGGGCAGGTCCGGGCAGCGCAAAGCTCCCCGGCCAGGTAAATCCCAGCGGCGGGGGAGGTGAGCAGGAGGTGGCGGTGTGTCCCTCTCCCCCAACACCTCCCGCCTCCTTACAGCCCCGGGCGGGCCGCTCAGCACCGAGGTGCCATCGAGGCTGTGCGGGTGAGGGCGATGTGGGGAGCGCGGGAGGCAGCGCTCTGCCGCCGGGGGCAGATGTTTCCACCCGCGAAGCCCCCTGTTTCTTGCCCCAGCAGTGGAGGGGCGAGGGGCGCGCTTCGGGGGGCGGCCTGCGGCGGTGAGCAGCCAGCGCCTCCCCTGTTGTGGAACCTGCTTTATTGCGCTCCCGAGCTCTTCTCTTCCTGTATCTCCGAGGAGAGGAGAGGCTGGGCTTTTCTCCAGCCTCAGCCTGCCTGGTGCTTCGCTGCTCTGTGCCTGATGCAGCTTCTATAGCCGTGGGGCGGAATTTGTCGCTTTCCTGCATGAGCACTAGCGTGTCCAGAGAGAAAAGATATGTTACTTTTTGCCTTCTGGACTCAGATCAAAATATACCATTCATGAGATGCTGTGGGAAGAGTGGGAGAGACCAGAAGGAGACTTGTTCTCATAAAGATGAGATTTTATGTCTGTTTTGAGTGGTAATAATGTCTGAAAAGCATGAATAGAACTACATGTGTCTTTCAGAAAATTTACCCTTAATGTGCTTATTTTTACAGAGGTTTCTGAATTTCTCCCATGGATGCTTTTTACTTTTTCCGCAAGCCAAAACAAATCAGCATCCTAAATGGTGTTCTGCCTGCAGTGAGCTGCATGCAGTCTTTGAGATAGATTTTCTTTTCCTGTCAGGTGGTGTGGAGCTTGCACCTTGATAGCTGTGTCTTTGCTGAGGGCCAAGCTCTGAGCTGTACAAATGTTCTTAGTGCTTCAGTTGGGGTGGGGAGGGTTTGTTCTGTTTTCAGCTTAATGCCTTCAAGCCCAATGAATGTTTGAGCATGCTGCTCAGAGGGAAACGTGGGCATATACATTTATTTAGAGCCTTGCTCTTAGTGCAGCTATTCTCTGCTCTGTGGTTGATTTTGAAGTTAATGTAATCTGAAATGTATTTTTGCTTTCTCTCTTGTGCTCTTTCATAAATTAGATCTGTGGCAGTGACTCTGAGAAGCTGAGTAGATAGCGGCTTTGTTTCCTATTACTTAGTGCCAATTAAATAATACTGTGTTTCACAAAATAGTCCTTGCTTTAGAACTGAAATTCTTTGCAGTCAAAGCCTTTTCTTGTTAATTAAGATTGTCTATGCAGGCCACTTGCATGCAGCGAGGTCCATAGAAAAGGAGGAAGGCTGTTGAAGGGATGCTAGTGGCTCCAGTTTTATCTCTAAATTGTGTTAGGAAGATGCTGTTCAAAGAGTCTGCTGTGGCTTAGTTCAAAATTACAAGACCAGTGTTATAGATGTAAAAACTATGCTTGACTCTAGTTTGTTTCAGTTCATAGATATGCATCTTGATCTGATTCCTGCCTGCTAAAGGCAG
Source organism: Psilopsiagon aurifrons (assembly GCA_025447955.1). Taxonomy (NCBI): domain Eukaryota; kingdom Metazoa; phylum Chordata; class Aves; order Psittaciformes; family Psittacidae; genus Psilopsiagon; species Psilopsiagon aurifrons. The sequence goes on along the minus strand of JAOEHY010013650.1, from coordinate 61,608 downwards.
CCAAGTCCCGAAACACTTAACCAGAGATTACTGACTGCTTTCCTTTATTGCTGACGGATTTTTTTCCACTTGCAGATTTCAAAGTGTTTGGAGACTCAGAGCTGAGAATCTGTCCCTGTGTAGTACAGAGTTTCCAGGAACTTTACCTTGCCTTTTAGCCTTGCTGGAATAAACTTCTCGGAAGGTTTATTTCATATGTACAGCTCGCTCCTCTGGGAGTCATGGTGGTATTTTTCAGCTTCCAAATACGTATTTGTCCTGAGGGACTGAATCACTGGCAATTTCCACATCTGAAGCAGTGTGCTGGGGGTTGGTTTGGAGGGCCAGATGTGTTTCAGACTGAGCTGGTGATGTGTGTTTGAAGCTCAGTAAGTGAAGCTTCCTGGGTTAGTGAAGTAGTTCTTCAGCTGTGGCATTTGGCTGTATCTTGCAGTATTAACCTTCAACTATTCAACCTCTTGATTTGCATCACAAAAATATTCTCATGGCATAAAAAACTTAGCAATTATCCTACCTCACTATTGAGACTTAAAATAGAACAATATTCTTGGGAAATATGAAAAGATGGTCAAAATATGACTGAAAAGGAGCGCTTTTTTTTTTTTTCTTCTTCCTGTTAGCGAGTAAACCATTCTGTTCTGACACTGGCTTGCCTATCTGGGGAATGAGATTGGTTCATTGATACAGCAGCATGCTAATGTAGATGGAAAAGTAAAACAAGTGTGGAAGATTCTGGTTGTCTTCAGTGAGGGAATGGAGAAGTCAGCTGGAGGATGGGCCATCACTTCTAGTAGTAGTGAGGTTGAACTCACTACTCAGCCTCTTTGCAGCCTGGACCACGGAAGTTGGTGATGCTGATATGAGTGTGGCAGACTGTGCTAATCCTCTCTTAAGGATCTGGTGGATCTCTTGTCTTTCTGCTTCCCTTACAAAAAGGGCTAGGAGTTCCTGTATAACAGATAAGAAATCTCAGCTTCCACAGGTGATGAGGTTGTAATACTTAAAGAACAGAGCACTGTTTAGAGACAAGGAAAAAGTTTAGTGTTTGTTAAAAAGAATCTGTCTGAAGACAGACTTGCCAGTTAGCACACATAGCACTGAGAGGCAGACAGCTAAAGCATTTTGGCGCAGAAAAATCATGTATTTAAATAATGCCTTTAAAGCTACATGAGTAGATGACTGGAAATCAGGCTTCAGACCTTTAGGCTAAAAGGGAGGTGTGTAGAACCCCAGAATCTGGGTGGGGTTTTTTTCAGTGCTTTGCTGTCATTCCTTTCCAATTGGTCCCTGTTTTTATATTCTTGGTGTGTCTTCTGCCCGAGAAGTCACACTTGAGCTTCATGTGAGGATCTGTACCTGTGTAGTATAGGCTTTCCAGGAACTTTACCTTGTGTTTTAGCCTTGCTGGAATATTCCTACCACCCCAGTGGGGTAGAGCAGTAATCGTGTGTGCAGCTTTGTAGTGCTACCTTCGTATAGGTTAAACCTGCTCTTAAGAAAGATGCAGAAGCTTTGTAATATTAGAGGAATAATATAATCAGGAAAAAATGAAATCTGAGTACTGCACTAAACTCTGTGAACCTATGATTACACTTCTCACTGTTTAAGCTGAGGGATGTACGTATAATTACTGCTCTGCCTATTGCTTTGATGCCTGCAAGGTCACAGCTTTGTTTCTAATTCTCCATTTGTTAGTTTGAGACTGACTGCTCTGTTTCCTGAAATAGCTTCTGTTTCCCAGATGGTGGCTTTGTCTGAAGAATGTGAAATCCTGGATATGTGGGAAGTGTATGCAAGTTGAACACACCTTGTGTAATATGCGTATCCGAGTACCTTAAACTCTGAGGCAGGGGGAGTCCTGGCAGCAGTTGAGGCCTTCTCATTTTGGGGGTTGCTAGTTCTGGTATGTGCAGCTTACAAAAATGTGGTTCAACTTTTTTCACCAAAAAGCTGTTTCACTGCTATTTGCAGTACTACAAGAATCAAGTAGGAAGGTATTGTTGAACTTCTGTTTTGTGAGAAAGCTAATTCAAATATCCAGGTACTGCGGAGTGCTGTAGTTAGGCACCCAAAAGGATTTATAGCTCAGCATGATCACTCTTCCTCAACCAGATGAAACCTGTTCATAAGCTGCTACTTTCAAAGTACTTGTCGCTTCTGCCCGGTAGAAGTAGAAATCTGAACTAGGTGTCTCTAGTATTAAACTTTTGAGAGCTATCAGTATCGGATACCTGATGGCTGTGCTACAAAATGTGCAAAATAACCCTAGAAGTTGTGGTTTTCTATTGTCAGGTATGCCAGGATGCTAAGATACTCATTAAAATTGGAGCCTTTTTGTCCTGGATAAGTTTATGAGTGAAATAAAGAATTAAGTCAATTTTTGTGTCAGTCAGCTTCTTAAGGGTCTCTTGAATACAGAGAGAAAAGGTAAAGGGGAGCAGGAAGCTTTCTTATTTTGGGAAATTAATATGATATGACCACTATAAGCAGGCTACTATACTTACACTGGTAATAGGGCTGAACTTTGTTAATACTAAAACCTGATGTGCTCTGCAAAGTCAATGGTAATTCTATCTTTGGTACTAAAATTACATCATAATTTGATTATCTGCATTGTAGATAGCGTAACAGCGATACCGTGCTGCTTTTGCCAGAATGAGGGAAGGAAGTGAACTTCCTGATTTCTTCTGAAATGTTTTTGTCTTTGGCATGGATTATTTCTTTTCATCTTGTTCTTATTGTGGAACCAAAGACAACTGAAAAATGATTGCTGGGCTTCAACACAGCAGCTTAGAACACTAGGCTATTGTTAGCCTTGTTCTCCATTAAACTGCAGGAAGATGTGTGCAAGAATTAATTGTTACTAGATTTTGGCATATATTGTCTCTGTGTTAAGTCTTCTCAGTGGGACACAGAGTTACAATCACTGTCCAGAACAGTGAGTAACGCATCAAAGCTTTATCATTTGAATAGTTTCCATTAAGTTAAAAAGCAGTCTAGGGAATTTGTCACTTCACTGCATGTGCAATACTTCATGTGGCAGTATCCTGAAGCTAGTGATGTGCTGTTGTTAAAGCTAAGGGAAAGTAATGGAAGTTCATAAAATGAGTGTTTCTCAGTTCCGTATTATTAAGACCAGATGTTTGCAAGGGGGAGAATGTCTTACTTTAAATACTCTACAGCAGGTAGCATTCCAGGCTGGGAGACTTATTAGAGCTGGTCAGAGGAGTCTGGTATTGGTGAACCTGGAATTACAGTGAAAAAGATCTTATAATCCTATACTTAGTGGAGCTAGTCTTATTATAAGCCTTTTATTTTATTTTTACTAACACATTAGTTAATGTTAAGAAAATGGCTTTAAAAGAGGGTTATTGGGATTGCGGATCTGGCACTGTGTTCTGAAAGATAACTTTAGACCTGATAATTTTGTATTCTAATGTGTCCTACTCTCCAAGAATATCTGTGTAGTTGAGACAGTGTTTTGATGCTTATCCATGGTAATTACAATGCAACACAGTTTTTAAGCTGGGAAGAATAGAGAACTTCAGGTATATATATATATATGCTCTTGGATATCTACCCCTCCTGAAACTTTGTTCCCAAAAACTGGATTTAGAGAATTTAACTTGCCACAAGTCAGTGGGGGATTAACTCTGAAAGCTTAATGAGTCATTGAAATGTGTAAATAGCCCTTTTTTTTCCAGGGGCAGTACCACAAGTTCTCTTCAGTAGGTAGTGATAATTGTGCTGGTTATTCACCTGGGGGTAGGAATTCTCAGGTTCATTCCTGTCAGGCTCTCCATTCTTGTGTTCATGACTACATAACTGCTGCAGCAGGACAGCAAGAAAACGGCCTGAATTTGTAGAGGGTAGTAATTAGCAATGAGCTAATGTTACAGGTCATCCATCTCAAAATGAGAAACCTTTCTTTACTTAATCAAGGAGAATTAGCTGAATATAAAAAGATAAATGGGGTTGAGTCTAACTTTTAGCGGGACTGGGCCCGGATTACTTCAGCATTGCTTCAGGCAAGCTGTGAATATGAATTCTTGCAGACTGGCTTCTGCTCCATGTGCAGCTGAGTCCATACATTGTCTGATAAACAAGTATTCCTACTATTTTTTTGTTTGGAATTGATATAGCAGTGACTTGAGTTTTTAAGAACAAAGCTTTTTTGTCTTGAAGCATATTGATGATTAGTGAACTTTGGTTTTAAATGAAAATCATGAGTACTAACAGGATGTCTCTTTTGTTTTCAGGGCTTGGCACAGAATGAATATAATTAGAGAAAACAGAGATCTTGCTTGTTTCTACACAACAAAACATTCATGGAGGGGAAAGTAAGTAGTTTAAAGTTTGGGGGTTCTTCTAATGTTTTGTGTGTAATTTCTCCTCTCCAGTATTGGATTTTACTGTGTAGTTCCTGTATTGATGGATGGAAGCTGAACTACAGACTCCTGCTGCTCAGCCTGTGAACTGAATCTTCACTAGAATTAATTTTGTGTTTTAGCCTTCCCCTGCACATGTTCCCACACTCTAGTTCTGGAATGAACCACCTGACTTACTTAGTTTCCACATCTCTTAAAATTACTATATAAAGCACTAATTTTAAAGTGGAAATGCTGCTTCTTGGAACAGGTTCTTGGGGGAGTAGTGTGTTATCTACTTTAATAGATGAGTGTCCATGCATGTACTTCACACGTTGTGTAATAGATTATCCATCAAAGTACTAGGTGGTATTGAAGAATTCTGTTACTAGAAATAAACTTCAACCCTAAAGGGGGTCTTGGATCTCTAAGGTGATTTTTCAGCAATGCATCTGACTGCAAAAGCTAGGGAACTTCTAATAAAGCTGTCCATTAGACTGTCATATCTGTTAGGCTGCGTTTGGTGTCAGCTGTTATACATACATATATGCATAAAGCTTCATATGTCGTTCTTTGGTATCCTTACTGGTTGTCTCTTCTCACTTGCATAGTACTGCTGTGGAACTGGGATTTTTCCTTGCTACCTAAATATCAACAGAACCAACAGAGGGTGTGTTGTCTGCATCGCAGGAGCATGAGTACAGCTTTGTAATGATGACACTAAGAGATGATGTTGTTTGACCAGTGAGATGAAACTGGTTGGGTTTTTTGGGCGGTTTGTTTTTTTTTGTTTGCTTCTTTGGTTGTCTGCTGATAGATACTTCATGAAATTTTTCTGTCAGTTTTTGTGAATCCTGGGCAGGAAAGGGGGATGGGATTGCTAGGAGTGGCAGCCACAGCTCTTTCTCAACTGTTTTTTGAAGAACCATGAGATTGCTTTAGTGTCTAATCAAATTGCTCCCTGCCTCTGTCAGCAAAACTTAAAGCCCTGCGTAGTTCAGAATCAGGGCTGGAATGAGCAGCTCACTGAGGGCACGATCTTTCCTTTACCAAGACAGATTCTTGATTGACTTGAAATGAAAAGTTTAGTATTTAGTTTAACCTCAGCACTTCTGTAAATTGGATCGTACTGAGTTAAGATCCATGCCTTTGGATTTGCGTGGGCATGGGTGAAGAAACAGTTTCCTTCACTAATAAAAAGATACTGTGTTGGGGTAGAATGTTAGGACGGTTCGTCGCTCCTAATCTTTCTGTTGCCCAGCAGAAAATATCTGATCTCCTCTTCTGAAGTTCCTGTGGCCTGTGCGCAAGCGTAGTGTGCATGTGATATGAGCCGCTTGGTGTAAATTAGATAGAACTCAGATTGCTTCTGCTACCCAATGCCTTCCATGAAAGAGCCTCTTCTACATGATGCAGGCTGTTGAAGTTAAAGCGCTATGATCTTGAACTTTGGCAGTAGTGTTCTGATAAACTAGGAAGTATTCTAGAACTTCTCACTAAGTCTAAAGTCTACAACAGAGGCTTAGTTTAAAACTCAGTGACCCTTTTCACATAATGAAGGGGAAAGCAGTATCTTGTGAGCAGCTGCTTCATGTTGCAGCGGAAGCTTATATGGCTTTTAGTAAGCTAATATTTGAATTCTTAAGTCCACTCAGTTCATAGTTATAATCTCAGTATAATCTATAGATAACGTAAAAAAAAAAGGCAGTAACTTAACGTGTAGTGCTGAATGGCCTCACTCACTGCATGGGCTGCATGCATAGCAGTTAAAGTATTTTCTAATAGTATGAATGATGGTGCTCCAGCTTTCATCTGTTGTTCTGTAAAATTAATGAATACTGTCTCTTGAGTGTGTTGGTATAAAATTTGTCTACCAGGTTCATCCTGATTAAAAAAGTGTAACTTCTACAGTGCTTGGAAGGAACTAGTGAGTGATTAATAGCCTTTTTACTGGGAAGAGGAGATTTGCTTCGAATTCTGCTTCTCAGAGCAGCCTAGTATTAGCTTGTACTGCAGAGTATGAGAGAGAATTAATGATAAGTCTTCAAGGCCCAGAGATATAAATACCTTTAAGTGTTTTTAGAAGTGAGGTTCTGGACAAGAGTATGTTTAAGTCTGCATGGGAGCTGACTTCTGAGTCTCCTCTGTTTGTGCAACAAGACTTGGGCCTTCTGCATTTACCTACAGAGAGGGGATGAAAGAAATGGTAACTCAGTGATTCTGCTGTTCTGTCTTGTGTGCCTTGTCACGTCACATATTAAGAATGCTGGGTAATAAACATGCTTCCTAGGTGTTGAAATGCTGGCTTGAGCATGAAGGGAGGAAAGGTAGGGGCTATAATGTTTGTAATCTAGTTTTCAGTTATGTGTGCTCATTGCATATCCTTATTCTGCCACAAAGCACTGTGAAGCTCTTTAGTACAGTAAGTGAATAAACAAATAGTCCTTAAACAAGTACTGAAGTGCTTTATTACTTGTGATAAGTTCTTTAGAATAGGATAAACAAGCCTTCTTTGTAAATCGTATAAAAGACACAGCACCTACCTTAATTGTGCAACAAGAGGAGAGGGAAGAGTTGGGTTGCTCAAAGAATTTTCTTAGCTAAGAGTTGGAGCATTCTTTGACAGACTGAATATAGTGAAATTATTAGCAGAGAGAGTGACTTCAAATGTTCTGCTTCATTACTACAACTTCTTTTCGCCTGCATCTTAAATAAGGAAAATTCAACTACATGGAAAACCAAACAGGCTTTTCAAATAGATAAACGTCTTTAAGGTGGCAGGTTACTTCAGTATTTCAGATTTTTCTAAGCTTTGAAGAAAATAAGCACATGCTTTAAATCCTAGATAAACTCTTCTGGGCCAGTAATGGCTTAAACCTGCACCAGATTCAATAATAATGGAAAATGGTAGGGAATGAAATTTGTCAGACCGACTGTGTCAGGCAGATACTTTTGACCTTGCTATTGTGAGAGAAGAGAGCATATGTCAAATAACATGAGGCAGCAGCTCTGAATGTATCTGAAACTTATGCAAAGTTTGACCTTGTATGGAAGTGATGGCTTGTGCTGCAGACCTGGGAAGTGAGAGAGAAGGGACTGCAACACCAGAGTGCAGAGAAGTGATTCCGTGATGCAGTGTCTAGTATGGTATGCATCAGATTAGTCAGCCGTCTGGTTGGTCCTATCCCTAGCAAGCCCACAAGTTACCAAGAACTGAAACTGAATCAGTTTAATTTGGTTCAAATTCAAGAAAGGCACCCATATGTAGATTCTGATTCTTTTTGGTCAGAGAACACTTACTAGAACTGGTTCTGATTCAGGTTTTGTTTGACTTTCTGGGCAGGACTGGTTCCAGATAAAATACCCTAAACTGAGAAGTTTGTACAAGTGGTAAGGATTTAGTGTATTCTTCTGTTTCAAACTCTGCTTAGTTATGTTGCAAAACTTTCTGATGCAGAAATATGTAAATAAGTCTCTATATAAAGAGAGTTCAGGGTATGCTGTGAATGTTGTCTAGGAAATGAAACTGGTAAAATTTCCACTTTGCTCTTGCTGTATCTGAATTTATTAGCTTTAGCTCACTGATGCTTGTGTCTGACATGTCTGAAATGCAAGCAGCTACCATGCTACCCTGTGCTTTAAGCACTATGGCAGTTAAAATACCTGTGATATTGAGAGACAATGACTAGCTGCATATTGCACTATAGCTTCAGCAATCCGAGTGTCTCTGAGTTTAGTAACCCTAATTTTCCTCAAGGTGAAGAAAATCAGTCTTGGCCATAGGAACACTTTGACTTGTTATAGTATTGTGAATGGGCGTGTGAATTGGATTATTTCGTGTTACAGTTGTTGTCTGAGACAGCTTCAGAGAGATGTTTAAGAGTATTGCAGGGGTCATTTCCAATCTGTGTGGGGGTTTCTTGGTGTGTTTTTGTTTGTTTGGGGTTTTTCTTATAATTTATTCTGATCTGGTAGTACCTTTCAGTGCAGGTTCCAAGAGTCTTTGGTCCTGACTTAGCTGCGAAGTTGGGAAAAGATGTGCATAAGGAAATATATTTAGTAGTATTTAACTTGTATGTGCCCTTTGAGGCTATATAGAACAGAGGAGCTAAAGAAAATTCCATGTCAATTTCCTGGCAATGATTTGTGTATAGCTTCAGCAGAGTTTGTCTGTGACTTCTGAAGAAACTAACATTCTTCTGTGTTCTAGGTATAAGCGAGTCTTTTCAGTAGGAACCCATGCCATCACCACATACAATCCCAACACGCTAGAAGTTACAAATCAGGTAACTATCATTTCTGAAGTTGATTTCTGACTTTCTTTCACCATCCAGAGTGAATAGTGGCATTCAGGGTTCAGAAACTGTCTGTTCTGACAAGATCTTGGCAAAACCAGAACAGAAAACTGGTGCTGCCTTCGCTAACTCTACAAATATCCAGTGGGTTTTGTACTTCCAGGCAGTTTGTCTTTATATTGGCCAGTAGGTAGCAGTTTGCTTTTGGGTGTGCTGTTCTGAATGAACTGGGGTAAGTTTGATCACTTTAAATCTGTGTCCCTGAAGGGAGTCAGGGCAGTTATTTACTTTGCAGAGTGTCAAATAGGAAGCTGAAGCTAAAGCTGTCACGTAGCATGCTAGCTACTGTTTCATTACAGCATCTTACTCAGTTATTATAGGTATTAAGTGGTTTTGAGCGGAGGAGATGGAACTTTAAAATTACTAACAGGGTAACCTAATTACTTTCAATTGTCTAGTGGCCTTATGGAGATATCTGTAGTATTTCCCCTGTTGGAAAAGGACAAGGAACAGAATTTAGTCTCACTTTTCGGAAAGGGAGTGGAAAAAAGTCTGAAACTCTGAAGTTTTCCACAGAGCACAGAACAGAACTCCTTACAGAAGCACTGGTAAGATGATTTTTTCTTTTCTTCAAGCAAGCAGTAAGTGCTTGGTTATCATTACAGTTGGTGGTAGCTTATTCTGCTTTGTTTCCTTACATAAAAGCAGGTTGTCTTTTGATGTGTTGTGTTAATGAACTTGTTCTAGTGTCAGTTGCAGCAACTAGGGCATGATTCTTAAATAGTAAAGCTGCAAATACTGACTGCATTAGACTGCAGTGAAATAATGAGCCTTCAAGGAGGCTTAGTTCAAGTCCCTTAAACCAGGGTCAGCTTAAACGTAGGCTTTCTGGATAGATCGGCTGTCATTTGCATTCATTAATTTTTAACTTTCTTAAATACAGAGATTCAGGACAGACTTCTCGGAAGGAAAAATCACAGGAAGGGTGAGTGTCTGGCTTCTCTGGATCATTAATGAATGATCTCAAAACTTAAACTACTTTGTTCATGTATGTGATGCTTGTGCTGTATGCACTACCTAAAACACTTTTGTAGAGTGTTTGGATCTGAAGTCTTGCTTTGAGAATTGAAAGTCAAGAGTTTGATCAAAAGCAATGGGAATCTTCTCAGCAGTTCTTTCCCTTGGTCTATACCTTATGTGGTACGCTTAAAGACTCTGAATGTTACTGCTGAAATAAATGCCTTTGCCACATGGTGTTTTGTTTGGAGAGAATGAAGAACTAAAACAGAAGCTTTGGTTCATTATTCAGTGTTTACTACTTCCAACACTTTACTTTCCAACTCTGGATAATTTTCTGTGTGTAACATCCTGAATGCTTGGTGTGGGAATATTGTTTCCTAGGAAGATTCCTGTACCTCAAAGACAAGATTGCTATGTAATGTATCTTGGTAGTACAGTAATAATCAAGGCAGTATGGAGAATTGGAGTTGATAATTTGGTTTTATGTCTTCTGATCGGAGAAGATAGCACTTACTGCATAGAATAGATCTTTAGTGATGAGCATAGCAAGACTGCTGGAATTTGGGTGTCCCCTTTATCTTATTCTAGCTTTTGCTGCTTCTCAGTAAGTGTGTTTGTAAAGGAATGTGACTGCAGGAGGTGAAAAATTCACAGTGTAGTGATAAGCTTACCTTAATTCAGTTCGATTAGCTGAAAAACAGCGCCTGGTGCAATAGCTATTTCCTTGTCTAACCACAGTGCACATTGTTTGTGAATACATCACCTTCTGTCGCAAGAGAGACTTCCTCTTGGAGTGGCTGTTTGGGGATTGCTGTTCTCCAGAATATGTTGTTAAAGCTGTGACTTCCTTGTCAGTTGGCAGCTGCTTGGATTCATAGTGTTCTTAACATAGATAAGAGCATTAAGAGAAATTATAACTTTTGAACTTTATACCCACACTGCTTATTAGACAGGGAAAGAGCTTGCTGTGTAGTAAAGGGGTGTGTGTGTGTGTGTGTGCATCTAAAAGTAGCTCTCTCTGCAGAGATACAACTGCTATAAACATCACTGGAGTGATACGAGGAAATCTGTGATTCTGGAAGTGACTCCTGGAGGTATTGACCAAATTGATCCTGCAACAAATAAAGTCCTGTGCTCCTATGACTACAGAAATATTGAAGGCTTTGTTGATATTACTGGCTATCAGGGAGGCTTCTGTATCCTCTATGGAGGATTTAGTAGATTGGTGAGTACTAAAACAAAAGATCTTGGTATGGTGCTTCCGTTGTTTATAGCTGTATATTTAATAATGAAGCTTCAACAGAATTTGGTCATATAAATATATGCATCTTTGGGACCCAAATGTATTCTGTTTTATTAGCAGGAAATACCCAGTTATTTGTATTTGGATGGTGTGTATGACTGTAATTTGGATAGGGAGTTTCCTGACACTTCTCAAAGTTACAGAAGTGACAGTCAGTGTTCCTAATCCACCTAAGTGATGAAGGGGTTCTATTCAACAATAGATTGGTCAGTGGTGGTGCTTCCTTTTTGTGTCTGTGATCGATATTCAGCAGCTTTGCTTGGGAAATATTGCAGTGTAATACTGGTTTCAAAAGCCTAAAAGGGTTTCTGTGTACTGTACTCCGAGCAGCTGAAGTGAGTCTTTAGGAATTAATTCATGGTCACTGACGTAAATACTGTTACCTCAGTCACTACTAACAAAGGACTTTGCACTCTAGATTGTGGTTTCTGTGTCTCTTGTACTGCAGTGTGCTTTTCTCTGGCATAAAAGTAGCAATACCGAGTTGATCCTCTCACCTTGCCTAGCAGGGCTGTATAACAGCTTTTACAGATAGCAGCTGGGGCTGCCTCTATGGCTTTCTGGCTCCTCACTCCTGCCAGTGTGTCAGCATCTGTTGGCAAAGCAGGGCATACAGACCTTTACTTTAATAGCATGCTAATGTGTAGCAGGGTATCCTTTAGGAATAGCTGCTGTATGTTGGTATTTTTGAAAAGCAAATGTGAACCTAATAGCAGATCTCTTGTGTAACAAGCAACCTCTTTATACCATGCACTTAGCAAAATGAAGCCCAGCTGCTGTAAGGATTCTCTCTGTTAGATATACAGTGGGGGATTATTTATGGAACTGATTTCTTGAGCTATGCCATATTTTCCAACTGTGGGTTTGGTTGTTTTTCCTGTCAAAACTTGCAGCACCTGTTTGCATCTGAGCAGAGGGAGGAGATTATCAAAAGTGCAATAGAACATGCTGGCAATTTCATAGGGATCTCTCTGCGGATAAGGAAAGAATCCCTGGAATTTGAGCAATACTTGAATGTTCGCTTTGGAAAATACAGCAGTGATGAATCTGTGACATCTTTAGCAGAGTTTGTTGTTCAGAAAATAACACCTAGACATTTGGTAAGATACCAAATTAAACTCACTTGGTTCCTCCTAAGTGCTAAGAATTCTCTTTCCTAACATGCCTTTTCCGTTTGCTTAAGGAACCTGTGAAAAGAGTGCTAGCTCTTACAGAAGCTTGCTTAGTTGAGCGGGATCCAGCTACCTATAACATTGCAACTTTGAAACCTTTAGGCGAGGTAAGAGGCAACCCTTCTCATACCACGTCTTCAAATAGAAGCTCTGAACGATCATAATAGGAATTCAACAGTATAGATAAGATGCTCTTAATTTGTAGAGCAGATAAGTAACACTGCTTCCTGACTGAAATTCTTGTCTCTTATTTTTAGGTATTTGCAATAGTATGTGACTGTGAAAATCCCCAGCTTTTTACCATTGAATTTATCAAAGGACAAATTCGGAAATACTCTTCAACAGAAAGGTAACTGGAGCTCTGGTGGGTCAATGGTTCAAATGGAAGTTGCCATGGGTGTTCCTCGCTTCTATAAACTCTGACCTTGGGATGTGTTAACTCAAAACCTTGCTATTCTACAGGGTTGCCACTGTAGAAATCAAGATTTGTTACAGGGCCTAAATCCCTGCCCTTCACCTTCATCCCAACTTTAAGCATATCTGTCTAGAAGATTTTAGATCAACATGTGTGAGTGTTGGACAGTTAGGTGAAGCCTGCTTTTCCAAAGCAGTGTTGTTCTGTGTATATTTGACTTCATTAAGCAGTATATCTGAGACAGGGAAAGAAAGCCCAGTTTAAATGATCTGGAAATGTGAAGCCTGTAAACCCTTTGAGCTGTCTGCTTGAGATGGTCTTGGTTGATTCTATTTAAAACAACCAACAGAAGAGCACTTGCAGTTGTAATGCAGTCTAATCCTGCTAAGTGAGGTTTTGCAGAAAGCACAGGGATGAATTGGCTTGCAACATGTGTCACGCATTAACAAATAATCCAGAGCTCATCCCTTTAGTGAAAGGCTGCATCTGGCTACACTGGGTGTAAGACAGCTCTGTTCTTACAGTGAATAAAGGAACACTTGAAAGTTAGTGATTCTAGTGGGGTAGCTGCTAGCACCAGTGTTGGTGAGAGATTCCAAGAATTGCTGCGTTTCATTCTGTGGGGCTTTTTTTGGTCAGTTTTTCTTATGATTTGGATCTTTGGCATCACTTTTCTGATCTAAATTGTGTTCATATGTGTTTCACCCAACCCAGAGATTCTCTCCTGGCCAGCTTGTTGGATGGAGTGAGAGCTTCAGGTAATAGAGATGTTTGTGTGAAGATGACCTCCACGCACAAAGGCCAGCGTTGGGGATTACTCAGTATGCCTGTAGATGAAGAAGTAGAGAGCCTTCATCTGAGGTTTTTGGCTGCTCCTCCAAGTAAGCTAATGCTTATCACATGGTTTTATAGTGCTGTTTAAAACATCCAGGTACTGTGCACTTAACTTTTGTTATGTTTTCTTCCAGATGGTAACTTTGCAGATGCTGTGTTCAGGTTCAATGCTAACATTTCCTACAGTGGGGTACTACATGCAGTTACACAAGATGTAAGAGTAAATCCTCTGTCCAACCTCTTCATGTGTTGTTAGTGCATAAAGTTATTAATAATTTTTATTTCTTAACCAGGGTCTGTTCTCAGAAAACAAGGAGAAACTCATTAATAATGCTATAACAGCGTTGCTTTCACAAGAGGGAGATATTGCAGCATCTAACGCAGAGCTTGAAAGCCAATTCCAAGCAGTAAGACGACTAGTGGCTTCAAAAGCAGGCTTCCTTGCCTTTACTCAGCTTCCGAAGTGAGTGAGAAGTCTCTTCAAGCTTTGAAGTAATAGGTGAAAACAGATCTTGAGTTGTTGATGATGTCTTATCTTAAAAACAGAGAATTGGAGTCTGAAAAAAACTGGAAGATTCTGTACGTGATGGCTTCCATCAGGCTTTAATGTGAATTGGGAATGAGCATTAGTATGTAAAGCTGATTCTTCCTTTGCTACGAAATACTCTCTGCTGGTCTCAAATACAGCTTAGTGTTTTGCCTAGTTAAAAATGACACATTCATATGTCCTTGAAGTCGGCAGTTCTTCATTCTTAAAGTATATTGATGTCATTCCTAGCTTCAGTTCAACAGAAGATAAAACTTAATGGTAGGAAGTTCAGGTTAGATATAAGGAAGTTCTTCCCTGTGAGGGGGGTGAGGCACTGCACAGGGTGCCCAGAGAAGTGATGAATGCTCCATCCCTGACAGTGTTGAAGGCGGGGCTGAACAGAGCCTTTGGTGACATGGTCTAGTGTGAGGCATCCCCGCCCGTGGTAGGGAATTGGAACTTGATGATCGTAAACTCCTTTCCAATCCAAACCAATCGGTGATTCTGTGACTCTAAGAAGTTGTGTTGTACTCCTACAGTAAGTGCAGGCAGTTTTCCTGCTTGTCTTAATTGGTTAACATAAGAAAGCAGGAAAACTGCCTGCTGTTCTTCTGAAAATTAAAAATTCTTTGGAATGTTTTTGCCTCTGGACTCTGGGGAAGCTGGATGATGTAAAGGTTGATATGTGCACCTAGACCTTTATAAAGGTTTCAGACTGTTTCTCTGTTTATAGTGTTGTGTTTCCTCTCTAATCTTGGTGATTTTGCTTTCCTTTCAAAAGATTCCGAGAACGGTTAGGAGTGAAGGTTGTGAAAGCCCTCAAAAGGAACAATGATGGAGTAACCCATGCCTCTATTGACATGCTTTGTGCTCTTATGTGTGTAAGTATCAAATTGCAGTTCTTTCCATTGGGAATGTGTGAACTTCTACTACATAGGAACCAAATAGGGTCTGCCCTTTAACTCACAGTGTGCTCAAACGTGAAATAACTTGTTCTACAGTGACTTGCTGAACTTGAACTAAAGTAGGATGTACTTTTATGGGTTCAGGGTGCAGCTTTTGGACTACAGCTGTTAAGAACAAAGGGTTGAAATGTGATTGCATAGTGAATACTTGTTTTTTTTATAGCCCATGCACGATGACTATGACTTGAGGCAGGAGCAGCTGAACAAAGCTTCCCTTCTTTCTTCAAAGAAGTTTCTAGAAAACCTACTAGAGAAATTCAATTCCCATGTGGTAAGTCAGATTTTGCAGATGAATAAATTATCTAAGTGTCTTTGCTAATTGCTCTGAAAACACTTCTGTTGTGCTTGGATATATCTTTGAATGTGTTTGTACCTGGAATCGAAGCGAAGAAAATACAGCTCTGTCTGGCACTGAAGCTTGTTCTTAATAAGTTTGGGTCTTGACAGGTGAGAATGTTGCTGTCTGTACTGCAAAACTTGAGTGTCATGCAGCAGATGTTTATGTGTTTAATATGGAAACTGGGTGTTCCTTTTAACTAAGAGGAACTGAGAGGATAGTGTAAACCAGTAATTATGGGATTAAAACTAGAAAAAGTAATTTCAGCACGCTAGTATAGGAGGTCATGAGCCTCTGATACATACTAGGAGCCAATACTTTACCAGAGTATTGCCATACTCATGAGTAATGGCATATTTTAAACTTGCAGTTTTTGTTTGCAGATATGGCAGGGAGGAGCACCTTCAGCATCATGGGTCCTAAGACTTGCATGAGGACCCCAGGCAGGGGAGAAACACTGTATCTGTATTACATACTTGTCTTCCTGATTTCAGGATCATGGGACAGGTGCCCTAGTAATCAGTTCACTTCTGGACTTCCTGACATTTGCCCTATGTGCTCCATATAGTGAGACTACTGAGGGGCAGCAGTTTGACATGTTGTTGGAAATGGTGGCATCTAATGGAAGAACACTATTTAAGCTCTTTCAGGTAAGATTTAGTGGGGTTTTTATTATCATTAGAGGCCTTGTGTAGTCAGCAAACATGAACTTTTTCTTCTTTTCCTGAAAGACACATTTTTGTACTGTCCAGCTGGTTAATGTGCCTCAACTTTTTCTGCCTTGTTGAGTTTTTAGTGACCTATTGATTTGACTGTCAAATACCTGATTGAGGTGGTTATTTCGTAGTGGATGATATGCCAAATCATTGTGGAATAGCCTAAGCCTTTTTTCTAGATACACTTGAAAATACCAGTTAAATATTAAGCTAGATTCAGCGGATGAACATGACTTCCTCTCTTTGGAGAATATGCCACCTTTTCATTTCTTGGTAAATGAGCATTAAGAGAGTTACAAAACAAGAGTAGCATCTGCTTTAGTGCTACACCTGTAAGAATAATAGGGTTTTTAGTTAAAATATCAGTGCTTTCTTTCTGGAAAAACAGTATGCTCTTCTGCTTCTTGGTGGTGTCAGCTTGTCAGACAGTTTCCCCAGCATTATTGTAGCTTCTTTGCTATATACCGCTGTTCAGAAGTCCATCTGATACTTGCATGAGAGACTCTTGTTTAAAAGCATAGGGTAGGAACTTTTCCTGGGGCTAGCTTTCACAGAACTGAACTAAATACTGCCCAGAAATGGAGGTAGAAGAGTCATGTAGATGTGTTAAAGAAACTGAATGGAAGATGATCTAATCCTCACATTTTGCACTTGGAGAATGATTTTGTCAATGTTCTGTTTTAGCACCCTTCCATGGCAATTGTGAAAGGAGCAGGTTTGGTAATGAAGGCAATAATAGAGGTGAGCCTTATTAATGTTACCTGGGATAGCATAATAGATGTCTGTTGTGTATTGTCTGTTTCAGAAGTGCAGTTGCAATAGAAGTTTGTTATATTGGCTTCTTGTGGGGAGGGAGGTGAGTGGGAAGGTGAGGAACAGGACGCCTGCTTAACTGTAAGTGCTTTAATATGGCAACTTGCTTTATCTTACACTTGGGGATTTGGAAGGCATGTGAGTTTGTTGGGACATTAGGTAGTGCCTTGCATGTTTTCATACTGCAGTTAAGATTTGGCTGTTAATGTTTTGTGTAGCTCAGTCACATACCTCAGAGTCACCAGACTTTTCCTGCATGTTGAAGGTCTCTCAAGGAGGAGAGGCTGTATTTCCTGGGATGCGTTGCCAGATGGAATGGGACTGGGATTAGCAGGCAGTAACGTCCCAGAGCAGACTAGTGATGTCAGCCTCTGTTCGTGCTCTCTCTGCTTCAGTGATTTGGCTTTGTTAGTTTCCATACCACATGATGTATGGGCCAAGCCCATACTTCTCAAGGGCTGCTCATGATTGTTGCAGGGTGACCTGCTAAATGGCTCTCGACACTTCCTGTGTTGAAATTCAGGGCTTTAGTGTCTCATTGTATCACAATAGCTTATGCATCTGAAATGCATCTAGAACTTTCTTCAAATGGAAGTGAATGAACACTTGAAATAGAGGTATTGTAAATCTGCAAGTTTCCACGGATTACCTGATACTGTTAGTTAAAAGTTGCTGTCCCATTTGTTACAACTCCTCTCATTTGAACTACAGTGGGACATGGGCAAGTAAAACTGCAGTGAAAGCTTTTTCTTAATTATTCATTGCAATTAATGTACCTTTCCTGAGTCTTATCCACGTGGCTGTCTTAAACCGAACAGCACCAGTTACTCTTAAATTATTATTGTGGATCAAAGTCAAGCAACAGTCTGTGGCTGTCGTTCTTTGTTTAACCCTACTTTGCAAGTGCAGTGTGGAAATAGTACTTGTAAAATGTACACTACAAACCTCCTGAAGTAGGATGGGAGACGTGCGTCTTACCCTGTCCAGTTACTGTCCTCCTAGATACAACTACCAATTGTCTGGTCCATGACTTTACTATAGCTTTGATCAGTTGCTGTTGAAAACTTGCACTTAAGGCCCATCATACTCAAGCTCCTGCCTTTTGGATAGTAGCTGACATAACTGGTGGTTAAGAAGGCGTTGGAACTGTAGACTAAGATAAAAGCAGCTTAACCAAGATTCTTTCTTTAGTAATCATCTTGCCCTGTTTCCAAAGGAAGGAGACAAAGAAATTGCTACCAAAATGCAAGATCTTGCCCTCAGTGAAGGTGCCTTACCTCGTCACTTGCACACTGCTATGTTTACAATAAGCACAGATCAGAGGATGCTTACAAATAGGTATGTCCATCTCACTTGATATGCTATGTTTAAGATAACAAAAATTGGAAGTTCAGGCAGAAAGCTTGTAGTTCTTTAGGAGAATATTTTCTTCAGCAGCTGCTGTGTTTCATCTGTGAAATAGATCAAACTTCAGCTGAGACTGCAGCCGCTTAATAAACCTTTGATTTCTTATTTTTTTCCCCCCAAAAATGGCAAGTAGGTAGCTCATTAAAGACTTGAGTTTTGATTTATTTTTTACGGGGTTTTGTCTGAAAACATCCAGGGAAGGAAAGGCAGATTGGATGTCTGGAACTGGAAAAAGGTTCAGCTTAGATTGTACAACTGCGTAAATTCTGGTGTGCACTCCTCAGACATACTGCATGCAGGTTAGGATCACCCATCCTTGTCTGAGAAAAGCTTCCTCATACAGAAATCCTTCCCTGAATTCAGCAGTCAGTTCAGCTGGGAGACTGAACCTCAGGGTGTGCTGGGGAAGATGAGTGATAATTCAAATGTTTTCCACCAAAAATAGAAGATTATAGAAGTTTTTCATTTTTAGATGCACATTCCTGAAGTGCTTAAAGAGTTGCTAAGCAATGGAGTGACAAGTGGAACTTGTTGCTTCTGTGTGTTGTCCAGGAAGGAGCTAGCATGAAACCTTCTGTCATACTAGTTCTGTTTGGAGCTACTATTTATGACTCACTTGTAAGCAATGCTTCAGTTCAATGCAGTAGAACCATAGAGACAAATGTTGGCAGCGTCAGTTGGCATAGAAGGTGGGCTCCCAGAAAGGCTTTCCTAGCCAATAGCTGGTATTAAGAGCTTCCATTAGAGCAGTTAACAGTTCTTGATGGTTTCTAGATTCTTAACTTTAACTGTAACTTAAGATTGGGTGGATAAACTTACTCTTGGTTATTAGATTATTAGTTTCTGCTCTATTGCTCAAGTGTTCTTTTGAGGTCTAGATCAAAAAGCATGTGCTGATACTGTTCCACTAACTTCACTGGAACTTCGTAAAGGCAACACTTTAAAGCATGCTAAGCGTCTAGTTGAACTGGAACAATGTAATGCTTTGTGCTCTTACTCACTCAAGAGCATGAAGCTTTTGCTCATCTTCATTTCACCAGCATGATAAGGGTTGTCAGTTTAGTAGTTTAAAATGCTGTTTAAAATACTAACAGGCAGTTTCAATGGCTTTTTCAGGCAGTTAAGTAGACATTTGGTTGGCCTCTGGACAGCTGAGAACAAAACTGCTATGAACTTGTTGAAACGTATTTTGGTGAGTAAAACTGAGATATGTAGTAAGGAAAGAATAAAATCAGCGAGCCTGTATTATTAGAAAGCTTGGGATAGTCTATAGAGTATAGCATATCCCTTTTCTGGTCCAAGGGGGAAGTTTAGCCTGGGAGATCAGCAGTCTGGCGTCTGCTATTGAAAGGATATTGATGGCTAGTAGAAAACATCTCGGGTTCTTAAAGTGTTCTGTTACTTTCCTGCAACTTCTAAAAATGGTGTATGGCACAACTTAAAAATAAGGTGTCTGACTTCTTTATTTAAAGGACAAAAATCTGGAGACATAGTAAACATAGCCTCTAATGCCTAGTGCCAATGAGAAATTAAGGCAACAATTCTGGCTATTCTTTCATGCCTGTCTATCTTAGCTTTTAACACAGCTTTTTATATTGGCTCATAGTTCCCATGTTCTTTCACCCTTACAGCCTCCTGAAAGGCTGTTGCTTAAGTTACTTCAATGAAACTAGTTCAAAGAATAGTGTCATAAAGAATTATTATATCTGGAAAAATACCAACTTTCAAAGTCAAAATGGCAGTTCCTTCATTATTTGGCAAACTGTCCTAGTCTTGGGCACTATCTTCTGGAAGGCTTAGTCAGATGAGAGACTCTAATCTCTTAATGTCACGTGCAACATTCAGTCCATATGAGAGGATATGGATGGATTCTAGTGTTAAAGTATTCACCCACCTCAATACTCCTGTGGGATCAACTCTTCTTCCTGAAGTCCTTAGCTTCATTAAGTACTCCTTTAAGAAATAGGACATAGGGAAGTGCTCTGCTTTACTGAAGATGATAATGTGCGTCTGTTGAATGGTTCTGTTGAAGATGGTGGCATTTCACTAACAAAAACATAAAGCTGTTGTAGCTTTACATACTTGTTTTTAGAGCAGAATATAAATTCTGGTTTGAAATCTAAGTTAAAGAAATGATCTTGTTACCTTATGTGATGGTTTCTGTTCCATTAGCCATGTGTATTTACTCTGGTTTTAAATGCTTTTAGCCATCAGGTTTGCTGGCATACCTTGACAGTGCTGATCCTGTTCCTGAAAAAGATGCTGATAGGATGCATGTTAGAGATAACTTAAAAATTGCAACTGTAAGTAAACGGAGCTGTCTTATCTCTTCCATTTTATAGATGTACAGTCTTTGACTTTTCTAATGCAGACACTTGACTGCTGCATTGACTTGCATCAAACTTTGATAGACATGCAAGTGCAAATAACTAATGGGGTTTCTTCTGCAGGATCAGTATGGCAAGTTTAATAAAGTGCCAGAGTGGCAGAGACTGGCTGGAAAAGCTGCAAAAGAAGTTGAAAAATTTGCCAAAGAGAAGGTGGATCTTGTCTTGATGCACTGGAGAGATCGAATGGGCATAGCTCAGAAAGAGGTAAAAGTATATGGAACTCTTTGCTACAGGCACTTCACTAAGTGTAGAGAGGAGCACCTACAACTCCATGAAATCAGAGGGAGATTTGACAGTAATAAAAGTGCAGAAATGTGAGAAACTTCGTGGTTCTGCATACTTTCAGGAAACTTTGCCTCTTACTACCCTTCGTCTTGAGTTAGAAGTGCATTCCAGGAAGAATGTAAAGCAGCATATGTATTAAGTTTTACCTTATTCTTGCTTTAACTAATCTTGTCAAACTGGACTGCAGCTGATGTGCATTTCTTCCAAGATAATTATGCAGGAGAATAGGAGATTCCTTGGAATAAGACAAACCAGTTTTTAAGCTATTGTTGGAAGAAACTAGGTCTTTACATCCAAAATTATGTGCTTCATGCTAGTGGTGTTTTTGTCATGGAACCTGCTAGAAGAAGCTTAGTATTACCTTGAATGTAGGTATCTCTGTGCTTAAATAGCAGCATAATATTCACATAAACCATGGTTAACATTGAAGTGATAAGTGACTCCTGTTTTCATCTGGTATTATAAAAGGTAGTCACTGCTTTAGTTCTTACTGTTGGTCTCTTCTTCCTTTAATTTTATGTTAAACACCTTGAATAATGAGGCATTTCCCTTAACTTTCTCTAGTCTTCTGTCTAAGCTTGAGTTTTATGTGTTCTGGAAATGAAACAAACTCTTACTTATGGAAGGAAGAATGAAAAGAGCAGTGCATGCAGTGTATTGAAAACGCCTGTCTTTGTATTTGATCTGATGTAACAAGCTTTAATCTAGGAAAACTTTAAGTTGGTAAAATCTAGCTCAAGGTTTAGGCTGCGGTGCAGAATTCTGACAGGTAATATTCCTGGAGAAATGGTGACCTAGGTTCAAACCAAAGTATTAATGCAGAAATGTAGAGAGCAGTGGCAGAAGGGTAGACTTCAGTTTAAACAGCTGGTCTGGATGCTGAGTTTAAAGAGGCATTTTTCTCTCTGGAGTTCTGGGCTGCTTAATTTCACTGTAAATGTATGCAATTGTAGCTTGGCAAAGGTAGTAGCAAATTTGGTGTTACCACTTTGAATTACTTCAGTGGCTGTGGCTTGTTAAATGTACCTTTTCTTTTTCTTCCAACTTTCCTTCGCAATCAGGACAGAAACAATATGGTGAGTCTGTATCCCTGCCACTTGTGCATTATGTTGCTCAGTCTTCTGCTTGCATGTTATACCTCATCTAGAGTATAGCACTGATTTCATGCTTGGTCAAGCTAGTGAACCTTTCAGTGGCCAAGTCAGGATTGTGACTTACCTGGACTTGCTCCAGTTACTGCCTTTCAAGAGCAAAGCATTCTTGTGGGTTTCCCCTCCATCAGCTTTGGATCTGATGAGTGCTTATGGTGATGGGAACTAAGCTTTTCTCAGGGGTAACTTGCTTCTAAATTAATGACTTGTTAAACAGCTGAAAGCTTCTCTGGCATGATTTAACTTGGTGTAAATAACACTTGTGAAAGTGTGTTGCTACTACTTGCTAGAAAAGTAGACCTTATTAATGAGGCTTAACTCAGTGTGGCTTTTGAAGGAGTAAAAAAAAAAACCCAGCTTCTTATTTTAAAAGGGGAAAATAGGAAGTATCTGTTTCTGCTGACTTCTTACATTTGGCTCTTTCGCAGAATATAATTCAAAAGCCAGTGATACTGAGGAAACGACGCCAAAGAATAAAAATAGAAGCAAACTGGGATCTCTTCTATTACAGGTAAGATACAAAGATTGGTATGGTGGTCTCAGATGGGAATTACTAGCTAGCTGTTCTTTTTGTTAAGGTCTTCTGAGTTGCTGTGGCTTGATTCCAATTTCTGCCTGCTTTGAAATTGTGCTTTGTAAATGAAACTCACAGAAAATGAAATCCTAAGGTATCCATAAGAATTTATGTTGTGTTTAAGAAAGAGATTTGGAAAGCTTACCAAATGTTATCAAACTACTTCATTTCTTCCCTTGAATCAAAAGGAGGAATGAATAACAAACTGCAGGGGTAGATCTATATTATGTTGAAGGCTAAGCAAAGCAGCACTGAAAGGCATTGTAGTGTGCTGATGCATCAGCTATTCAAGATGCTTTAACTTGAGTTGAAATAGAAATGAGTTTAAGGCCAGCAAAAAGAAAACACATGGGTACTGGATTTCAAATAGTGCCACAGGTTATAAATGCAGCTTGCTTATCTGAGAGTTCTTAAAACTCAAAGTTAAAAGGGAGGGGCCTCCAGCTGAAAAATATTAATGCTTTTCTTTATCTAGAGGTGTTATATTAAATAGGCTAATAAAGCTTGACTGACAAACTATGAAAAAGAACTTGGGGAGATTCTGCAGTCTTAACTGATTCGATGCTCAATGTTTCTATAAGGCAAATGTAGTCTGTTCTGCACAAGTGATGTATGAAAGGAAGGTTGGCATGCTCTTAAACTCTAGTATTAAATGCTGCTCTCAGCCAGTCTCTGGATCCAAAGGCTGTTTCGTAACTGCCACTGCAGAATGTCCACAGTCTGCTTGTGACACTCAAGATATTGACTTCTATTTTCCTGCTTGAACTACTTTTTTTCTTTAAAACATACACGTTGGGGTGTGTGTCTGCTGCCCTGGGTTGTTTGTTGTTCAGTTGTAGCCCTTACTGGCAGATATAATGAATAGCTTGCGTGTCTCTTGGTCATCGACTATATGCAGATAACAAATTGAGCCAGAAAGGGTGACATAGGCATGCTTTAGTCTAGGCTGACCAAGGATAGGGCAAGGGGGAATAGCTTTAAACTGACAGAGGGGAGATTAAGATTAGAACAAGGAGGAAGTTACAGACTCTTCAGAGTGCTGGCACAGGGTGCCCAGAGAAACTGTGGCTGCCCCATCCCTGGCAGTGTTCAAGGCCAGGTTGGATGGGGCTTGGAGCAACCTGGTCTGGTGTGAGGTGTCCCTGCCCATGGCAGGGGGTTGGAACTGGATGAGCTTTAAGGTCCTTTCTGACTCATCCATTCTATGATTCTATGACCTCCATGACTATGAAAACACTAAATAGATTTACAATCAGAAGTACCATGACAGACTAGAGACCACTACTCAGTGCTTTGTAATTAAGGTTCACTAATGCTGATCTCTAGCTTGCCAGCTAAGCCTTGTCTGCCTTTCAGATGATGTTTTGAAGGGCCTAAACCATGTAACTTCTTTCCTAGATTTCTTCAGGATCATGCTAGGTCAAACTTGATTTGGAACTTCAAAACACGGGAAGAGCTGAGAGATACTCTCGAGTCTGAGATGAGAGCATTTAATATTGACAGAGAACTTGGTAGTGCTAATGTTATCTCATGGAACCATCAGGAGTTTGAGGTAAACAAGTGTAACTGGATATGTAAAATATGTCTACTTAAAATGTCACTTTTCTGTCTCTACCTGAATGAATCTTTTGTTGACAATCCATGAGTGTAAGCTAGAGTTTTGATATAAACTGTTCTAAGGCTTGGGGTTGTGAACAGGTACTGTTGTCCAGTGTCAGTCTGCAAAACTAAAACCTTTTCAGCCTGACGAATGACACTATAGAGGTGAAACAATGATGAGAACCCTTGAGGTATTCTTGCATTAAGAGGAAAAGAGTTGGAGTTTTGTGGTCAGGATTCTTGTTCTTAAATGTGCTCCATCAGACTTGTTTTGGGTAGTTTCACAAGTCACCTCCTCCTGGTAGTGAGTCCTTTGTCTTGATTTCCATCCTGTCCCAGTGATCTTAAGGCTGTTAAATACTGCATTGCCAAGCCATGAATAGGTTATGTGGCTAAAACCATGCTGGCTGTAAATTGCAAACCGAGGATGCTGCTTTCACATTCTAGGCACAGCAGTACCTAAAGTCAAAATACCCTTTGGGCTTCTGCAAAGCAATTGGTATGGTCCCAATTGCCTTTCTCGAAACAACTTGCAAGATGTTTTCAAGCTAATAAACACTTCCTGTGTTCTTATGGTGCCACAGAGTTTTAATTAGTATGTAATGCTAAAGCAAAGCAAGGCCACACTTGAATTCAACTGCAAGATATTCTTAGATATTCCCAATGCTATCCTGGTCACAGTACAGCTTTATAGTTAAAAATCAAGCAGAGGATTACTAGTAAAACAAGAGTGAACTGCTTTTGAGGAATTCTTAGTTGACTACTCTGGCAAATCAGAAAGCATTGCATCGTATCAGGCTGATGCTTTAGGAGAAAGAACGATTTTATGCATGCAGCTTATCACACGGCTACACATCAGTTCTTGCCTTGATGCAGTAAATAGCTACCTGTGGGGTTGGGTTGGTATTTCTTGTACTTGCATTTAGCTTTCCAAGTTTTCTTCAGGTATGGCTCAGGTGCAGGACTCCTGGGCAGCATAGGGTCTGCTATCCCAACTCTGTCTCTCCATTAAAGAGGTGCTGATTGGGGCAGAATCAAAACTAGAGATCTGAAACTTAGTAATACAGGCTTCCCACCTGCACTTTCTGCTCCAGTGTGGCTTATGCTACTGGAATGTACCACTAGCATACATCCAATTACAGCCCAGTACAGGGCTTTGGGGATGGGCTTGGGGAACCTTTAACAACTGTTGCCTCATAGATTTGCATTTATATATTTTAAATGCATGCTTCATCAGGCAGTGCTGTTAAGTATTTGACCTAACTACATAGTGGTGTTAAAGGCATATCTGTCAGCTGTGAAATCTGTACTGTGCCAAGGGGAATGGTGGCTTGGGATTGCTCTGGAAGTGTACTTTTTAGTGGGATGTCTCTGTTTCACATGCTGCAGTCAAATCTGTAGTCAACTTTGGCCTCATCATAGAGTCCTGCAATATATAGATAAGAAAAATCACAGTAAAGAGTGGCTTTTGAGGTATGTTGGAGGTACCTCTAAGTGAGGCGCTTGCCAAATGCCCAAAACCACTGAGCATTGAGGCATATGGTTAAAATTAATATAGTTGCTCTGAAGTTAACAACAGGTCTCGCTGGGCAATTTCACTTCAGTGTCTCATTGTGTATCCCAATGCCTCCAGGCTTTTATTACCCAGCATAATAGCAAGTAAAACTAGTAATTAAGTCATATTTGTATTTTATATGTGTAGCAACATTGACTGAAATACCTTGCAGTGGAATAACTACTTATTAAAGCTTGAGTCACTGAGTACATCATGTATTACCGAAGTTTAGCTAATAAAACCAGGTGATATTAGAAACAAGTTACTTAAAGGGTGGAAGCAAGAGTTTCAGTAAGATAAGAAACTTAAGCAAAACCAAAGCTCATGTCATGTATTTTGTAGAGGTGTATTTCTTTAACAGCAAACTTGCAGATTTCAGTCTTTCTCAGACTGTAGGAGAGGTTGCTAACCTTGTCAAGCGTATGGAGACAAGCAAGTACAGTAGTGTTACGCAAACAGAAACTTAATGAAGCAGAAAATCTTTACTGTTAAATAACATGTTCTGCCTTACAGGTAAAATACGAGTGCCTTTCTGAGGAAATAAAAATAGGGGATTATTATCTAAGGTTGCTGCTGGAAGAAGATGAAACGGAAGAGAGCGGAGCAATCAAAAAATCGTGAGGCATTATTAAAATCCTCTCTCATTCCCAGGGTCTCCACTGTTTCCTTCACTAAAATCTCATCTCTTCCTTAGATACGAATTCTTCAATGAGCTCTACCACCGCTTCTTGCTCACCCCAAAAGTGAATATGAAATGCTTATGTCTGCAAGCATTGGCCATAGTTTATGGAAGGTGTCATGAAGAAATAGGACCATTTTCTGATACCAAATACATTGTTGGGATGTTAGAAAGGGTAAGAATTACTTAAAACCTCTTGATATGGTAGTTAACATACAGCTAGGCCAGCATGTGTTCAGGTATTTCAAATTGCTGTGAGGCTCAAATTTTGGCTTTATAGAAGGGGAAGTATCGACACGACTACTTCTTTTCCATGCTGTTCCCAAGTGTTCCTAGCATCTTTCCTTGATTTAGTTTCATTAAAAAAGTCCCTTGCTGATCATAGTGGCATTTCAAATTAGGCTCTTTATTACCTGTGTTTTATTGACCTTAACAGGTTCTCAAGCTGTACAGAAATAGTGTGAAGGAACTTTGAGTGTATTTTGTGCTTGCTTTTGTAAAATGCAGAAGCATAAAGCTTTTAAGCAGAGAACCTTGTTCCATATCCCATTGTTTTGAAATACTGACTTTAAGAGTAGTAGCAAGAGCCCCAGAACTAATGAAATATGTCTTAGATGGGCACATGTGATGGATTAGTTATTTTAGTGGTAACTCCTTCATCTATTAAGTGTCTGAGAACTGATACAGATTGCAAAAATACATTCCTGTGCAGTCAAGAAGGTGCTCTATGCGAACATCAGTATGGATTTTAGATATGGCTGTCTCAAGTGAAACTGAATCAATGGTGCCTCTTGTTGTTTGGCTTTTAGTCTTGATAGTCTCAGTGGGGATGTGACATCGAAGACCCATTCTGCCTGCTGGCTGAAAGCATTCTTGTATTTGTGTTAACCAGCTCACTGGGGAATCCACTGTCCCTTGAGAATAGTAGGCTTGACAGAAAAGTGGGTTTGTGTGACAGACCCAGGGCAACAAAGGGGATGGAAGGCTTTCCTCCTCAGTGGCAGAAAGCTGGGTTTATTAGCTGTGCATGAAACTCAACACTTGATAGTAGTTTTATCCGGGGCATGAAAAAAGTAAAAGGGTCTTTTCAGGTACAACTGTATTGACTTTTGAAGGTAACCTGTAATACGTGCTATCAAATACTGATATGTTCTCTTCTGTTGCACTAGTGCACTGACAGGCTTGAGCGGGACAGATTGATACTGTTTCTCAACAAGCTGATCCTGAATAAGGTGAGGTGGACATGTGCACTGAACAGTAGCCTGTTGGTCTTTCAGCTGTAAAAAATGGTCTGAACTGGTCTCTCAGGATTAACTTGAGTAGAAATTCAAGTCTTGAGACAGTCTTAAAGCAGTGTTTGATACAGCTTTGTGGGGTGTGGTACATGTTGCTTACTGATGAGAAAACTGGGGGAAATGTGTAGATGTTATGATGATTATACCACTGTAGTCTCTTTAGAGAATGGTTTGCCTTTTCTTATGGTCATTTCTTACTTGAATGAAACTGTTCAGTACTTGTAATAATTCTTGCCTAGAAAATGCTTCTGTTAACTCACTTCATGCATTAACAGAAAAATGTGAAGGACCTTATGGATTCAAATGGGGTTAGAATCCTTGTAGATCTGCTTACTCTGGCGCATCTTCACACAAGCAGAGCTACAGTCCCTCTGCAGGTTCGTGGTCTTTGTTTCTTACTAGTCATATATTGCTTTGCTAAAAGGTCAGTTCTTACAAACAAAACCAACCAAATCAATGTCCTTTTCACATTTCCTGATATTTGCACTGAAGCTAAAGCTGTTTTCCTAAACATCACCTTCTAGAGCAATGTGATTGAGGCAGCACCTGATATGAAGAGGGAGAGCGAGAAAGAATGGTACTTTGGCAATGCTGACAAAGAAAGGAGTGGTCCTTACAGCTTTCAAGAGGTACCTGTCAGCTTCAAACTCTCAAATCATTTCCATCCTGGTGATAGAGTTTGTTTAAACAGGGAGAGGTAAAACTCTAAACAGTGCTGAACTGTATTCTTATAGCAACTCTTTAAGTAAGGATTAAAGCTACAGAAGAGATTTACATTGTTCCAAGAGCCACAGTCTTTTTGCCTACCCCCCTGTGCCTCCTTATGCTGTAATTTAGTCTTAACAACTTTTACTTCATGTTTCCTCATAGAGTTGTAAATAATTGGAATTTCATGTAACTGTTGTTAATCTGCTATAATGTAGTTAAGAGCTTGTTTTGAGTGTGAATTTTTAGGAGCATTGGTAGCTCTAAATGCTGATCAACTAAATTCATTTCTTATCTTGCAATAGATGCAGGAACTATGGAACAGTGGGAAGCTGACTTCCAAAACACGTTGCTGGGCTCAAGGTATGGATGGCTGGCGACCATTACAGGTCATCCCTCAGCTGAAGTGGTGCTTGCTTGCCAGCGGCCAGCCTGTACTGAATGAGACTGACCTTGCCACACTTGTACTCAACATGCTCATCACAGTGTGTGGATATTTTCCCAGCAGGTAAACACTAATTCTCAGAAGAAGTGGTTAACTGTCTCTGGCATAGATTTATATTTATATATTCTAGCTTAAAGCTTTTCTTGGAAACCAAGAAGGAACTGTATTAAAGAGTCTTTTTATGTAGTAGTAATTAATTCTGTGAGCAAAGAGTTTATAAATGAGACAATACTAATATTGTGAAAGGGACTGCAAGAATGAATGCATGAGCTATGAGAGTTTCTAATGCACAGTGGCATAGTCTTACCCTAGCAGGCAGTCTCTTGTTTAACTTAAAGCTGCTTTAATGCATGACATTAGATCATGCTTACTTTAACAACAAGCTTTGGACTTAACAAAAAAATGACACTGAATATGATCTCAATAGCCTGATACTTATGGCTTATGTGCCTTTTTTCTTTCAAGAATGAGCAGCATGTGTCCTTAGTGCTGTGCCACTTTATTTTTCAGGGATCAAGACAATGCTATTATAAGACCTTTGCCGAGAGTGAAGAGGCTGTTGTCAGATAGTACTTGCCTTCCTCATATCACTCAGGTAAGCAGCTCTCCAAAAATGTATCCGAGTTAAAGTCTGACTTAAACCACCATCTAACCTGCTTTAAGTGGATGCTTTAAGTGGAACAGACACATGAAATGACATCTAACATCCTGCAGATGTCTGGACAATAATTGTTTATTTCACTGGAGGGGTGTTACACATTTCATGTTCTTTCAACCAGTATCTCATTCATAATATTTCTGTCTTGACACACTGAAAAGCAGTCTGGGCAATGTATCTCTCGATGACCCTGCATTTGAGCAGGGGCTTTAGATGTCCCTTCCAGTTTTAAAACAGTCTGTGATTAAAACTTCTTGTTCAGGGTCTGTCATTAACTGAAACTCTTGTAAGTTTCCTGGGTTGTCCCAGTAGTGAATCAGCAAAAACTTCAGTTTTGGCTAGGTAACTGTGCTACTTGAGCATCTAATATAAATGCTTGTGTTGGATTTCAGCTGTTACTGACTTTTGATCCTATCCTTGTGGAAAAAGTTGCTGTGTTGCTGCTTCATGTCATGCAAGATAACCCTCAGTTACCTCGTTTTTATCTGAGTGGAGTATTCTTCTTTATCATGATGTACACGGGTTCCAATGTACTTCCTATTGCAAGGTGAGGAAAAACTACCACTTAACGGGTCATGCTGAGAAGAACTGCTGCCCTGAATGCTTCAGGGAGTGTGCCTTGCTAGAAGCAATGTGAGATTATGAGCAAACACCCTTTAGAGGAATTCTATCTGTATGGTTTAGTCAGCATTAAACAAGCGAATTGCTTATGACCCTGCCTGGGAGGGAAGGAGAACATGTCTGGTTATGTAGTTCTAACAGTATAGCTAGGCAAGGCTTATAGTAGATCAATGTGTACAAGCACTCAAGTAATATATGCTACTGATGTGCTCATGTGGTGTTTGATAGTAAGCAGCTATCAAAAGTGGTGGAAAAATCTAATAGCCTGTTTTAGTATTGAAGCCTGAAGTAGTTATATCAGTCTGTACTGCCTGCCACAGCCACGCTGCATTTGCAGGTGGCTATTGCAGTTCATTCCAGTGCTCTTCCTCTGAAGCAAATAGTTCATAAAAAGCTATTGTAGAATTCCAGTCAAGTCTCTTTGTAAGTGCCTTGGGAAATGATTGCATGTTTACATGGTGACTCTAGTGTAACAGGGCTGTCAACAGTTAGTGTGAGATCATCTTGTTCCATCTCCGCAATGATGATCTAACAGTGCAAGGAGGGGTTGTGTCCCTGCTGCTTTTTCTTTTGTGTGGAGAAAAGAAGCTTTTGGGAACAGGACTTTCAAACTGAAGTGATGAACATAAGGCAACATCTAAAACTTTACTGAGTGCTTAACTTGAAGTTCCTAAGGATCTGATGGACTTAGTAACCGCAGCAGCTGCATGTATGTCTGTACATTCTTATCTCAAAGTAAATGTATGAGGCTTGCCAGCTGGACTGTGTTGTTCTCCTTACCTTTGCAGGGTGCCGTAAGTATCAATTAAACAGAAAATAACTACTGTTTCTCTTGTAGGTTTTTGAAATACACACATACAAAACAAGCTTTCAAGTCTGAAGAAGTGAGTAGATTGCAAAAATAACTGCCTCTCTTTCCAAATAATCTTGCAGACCAGCTGTAGTTGTTTTAACAATACTTGATGTTTGTTCTTTAAGTTCTCAAGAGTCAGCATTTAAGAACTAGAAGGGAAAAGGGGGAGGAGTTTCTTAGATCTCAGATTGGTTATCAAGACTGCTTACCTTTGTGATGACAGTGTGATCTCTTCTGTAGACAAAAGGTCAAGATATAGTTCAAAGGAGTATACTTGGCCATCTTCTTCCTGAAGCAATGGTGTGTTATTTAGAAAACTACGAACCAGAAAAGTTTTCAGAGATTTTCCTTGGAGAGTTTGACACTCCAGAAGCCATTTGGAGCAATGAAATGAGGTACCTGTGTTCTTTCAGAGGGACAAATAAATCTGAACTACATCTCCTGCTGAAGAGGTCTTAGCTTTGCCATTTCTAAAGAAAGCCACGAATACCTGGATTCCATGGTTTTGATTCTTCTCTCTGTTTGCCTTCTGCAAGGACAATGTCCTGCATTGCCCTCTGCTTCTGTCAGAAATAACAGGCAGCAGAATTGGCAGTGGAAAGGGGAATATTTTTCTGAGTAGCTGTAACTTTTAAATCTGCCTCTATCATACTTGAGTAAGTTCTTTTCATGAGTGAGACTTCATTATGTATGTACTGTTTTATACATGCTGTACTCGTTTATTACCAGCACCTATCTAAGACCTATACCTCTAATATTACAATATATTTTTAGGGTCTCCCAAAAAGTAAAGAGGTGTTGAGGGAGGGCACAATGTTACTTTACATCATTTTTAATAATCTGATTATCATGGAATTGAAATGGCTTTATAACAGAATAGGACCAAAGCCTATTCTGAACCCTTATAAAACATAGGAAACTACAAAGATAAATCTTTACAGAAGAAATCATTGCCCACACTTGTACAGTCACTGGGGATTGAGGACTGCTTGGCAAGTGTTGAACCAAAGTCTCTAACTTTTAGGCGTCTTATGATAGAGAAGATTGCTGCTCATCTTGCTGACTTCACTCCTCGTCTTCAGAGCAATACAAGAGCACTCTATCAATACTGTCCAATCCCAGTTATCAACTATCCACAACTGGAAAATGAGCTCTTCTGTAATATTTATTACCTCAGACATCTCTGTGATACGTTCAGGTTTCCAGACTGGCCAATTAAAGATCCAGTAAGTAAGAAGTATTTTAGGGTTCATTTAGTTCTTGCTCTTTCAGAGCCCTAGAAGTGGGATTTGTAACAAGTTAAGGAAATCAAATGCTAGGTTTGTTGCAAGCAATCGGTCGATCCTGACTTTCAGTTCATAAGCAAATATGTTAAACACTTCTTTTTCTTGAAGCAGAATAGACTTCATGCCATATAGCAATCGCTTGTTAAGTGCATCCTCCTTGTGGTAACTACTAAGAAAGCAAAATAAAGCAGCCAAGAAACTTCAGATAGTGTTTCAATGAACCTCAAGTAAGGTGGCAGAGAGGAATCCTCACTTTTGGGTTCCTATTTGTCCATGATGTACAAGAAACTGAGCTAAATTGGTATCAGTATATTACCTGAATTGATGAGATTTTGGGGTAGAAGTCTATGGTCTAGAGCTGTCTAAGCAGCTTTACTTACTCATGCAACTTCTGTAGTACTGAGATGTGAACTGCATATCATTTAAGGGATTTTCTCTCTCCTAACATGACTCTTGCACAGATGTTTTGATCTTAAGATACTCTTATAAAATACAGCACTGCAGTGAAGCAAAGTATTAATTGTTCCGTGACTGGAGGGGAACCATGATTACTAAAGGTAAAAAGATAGGTCTTTGATCTTAGCGTGATGGGGTAATAAGGATTCATTAATAAAGCAGCACTTTGTTAGTAAAGATGATGTGTACTGGTGTCAGTGTAAACAAAACTAATAAATTGTACTTATTTAGGTTAAACTCTTGAAAGATACCTTAGAAGCTTGGAAAAAGGAGGTAGAAAAGAAGCCACCTACCATGTCAATAGATGATGCTTATGAAGTCCTTAACCTTCCCAAAGGACAAGGCCAGTAAGTTGTTTTCAGTATTTAAAGTTGTATAACTACGTTTACATAAACTGTACACGGAACAAACTGATGAGCAAACATCAGAACTTAGCAACCAGTTAGTGGTATGGGGCATGTCTAGAACATGCTGCTTTCACAGGGGAAGATTGCTTTATCTAAAAAGAGTCAAGGTTTGAAAATCGAGCTCCAGACTTTGGGTGAATAACTGTGCAATGGTCAGATAAACTGAAACTGGGGTGGGGGGACAGTATTTTGAGGTCTGCTTCGGAGCATTCACTAGGCTATTTTACAGGACAAGCATTGGACTCAGTGAGCAAAGAATATGGCAGAACTTGAATAGGTTCAGAGTGAAACTTGGTTTTGCTAATCATGCTTCTTCCCCCTGCCAAATATTGTCCTTGGTGATAATATCCTTGGGATTTGTTGCCTCCTATCTTGCCACTGGTTTCTGACTTGAGGCCTCTGGGAGAGAACTGGCAGGACTTTGTATTTTTCCTTCAAGAACAGGGGACTTACTGCAAATCGTGAACCTCTCAATTCACCATTCTGTGTCAGCTGATGAAGTGGGGGTTTTCCAATTGGAAGAGCTTTATAATTTTCACTTACTTGCAGTTCCTGTTAGTACTGCTGTCAAAATCCAGGCTTGTTTTTGCAGTTGGCTTTGATGTTATTTAATGCAATGGGACTTGTTTTCTTGTAGGCATGACGAAAGCAAGATCAGGAAAGCTTATTTCAGGCTGGCACAAAAATACCACCCAGACAAGAATCCAGAAGGCAGGGTATGTACAACACAAATTTATGGTGTTAATATACTGGGGACAAATTAAGCTGGTTTGTGTACTAAGAATTCTAAAGTGCCCACTTCAGTTTTCTTTCTCCCTTTTAAAAGCTATGCCCTAGGTGAGTACTGGAATATAGATTAATACTACAGAGGAGAAATTTAACTGGTGTCAATCAAGGAATATTAGGATTTCTACAGAAAATGGATGTAATCAGGTCAGACCCACATCTCAAAGCATCTGGTTTAGAGTTACGCAAGACCTAAATAAGCTAATTGCTCCCTTTCAAAGAAGACAGACTGCATCCGCTGCCCATTCCTACAACAGATTAAATTTTACTTACTGCTTTTGTCATAGTGAATTAGTTCATTTTAGTCTCTTGCCTAGGGTGGAGTTTAGGAGACAAAAGAAAACTGATCTCTGCACCAGTGTTGTCTGAAGTATTTACTGAAGTGTAGTAAGGCATCAAAGCTGGTGTTGCAGTTAATAACCTGGAATGCTCTATTTTTACCTGCATCTAAAGCACTGCTGCAGGCTTGTAGTAATTTAGGGGGCTCTTGGCAACTCTTAAGACTATTCCTTTTTATTTGCAGGATATGTTTGAGAAAGTTAATAAAGCATATGAGTTTCTGTGCACAAAGTCTGCCAAGGTGATAGATGGGCCAGATCCAGAAAACATAATTCTGATCTTGAAAACTCAAAGCATCCTCTTCAACAGGCATAAGGAAGGTGAGCATACTGCCTCAGGAGAATGTGTTAGGTTCATTTCTTTAGCGGCCATTGTGGGTAGTTTTACTCTCCGCTGTTCTTTAGTCTGTTTTGTTGATCTGGTTTGTGGCTTGCTACAGCATTACGTAGCTATGGTAAAGGGCTTCAAAATAGGGCTTT
Organism: Psilopsiagon aurifrons; assembly: GCA_025447955.1. Lineage (NCBI taxonomy): Eukaryota > Metazoa > Chordata > Aves > Psittaciformes > Psittacidae > Psilopsiagon > Psilopsiagon aurifrons. Next base: position 26,872 of record JAOEHY010013650.1, on the reverse strand, counting down.
TTATTCCATGAAGGAAATTGATCTGAAGTAAAATTTACTTTAGAAAAACCCCATGAAGGGCTTTTTGAAACACTCTGTCCAATAGTAATCAGTTTGACTCTTCCTCCGTACGTAACTTAGGTTTACATTCTGTGCAGAAAAGTCCTCACTCGCTCACACAGATGGCAGGCTCTGGGTATGAATGAGGTTACACTCGTGGGTATTAAAAATGAGAGAGTCTTGCAGAAATTGACTACTGTTAGAGCCCTGTGGTGATTGTGCTGCAACATTACCTCCTTCACAACACAGCTAGGAAAGAGGGATAACGGGAGTACCCTAACCCTCTACCCATAGCTCTAGCTACAGTCCCTGTAGTCCCTGTCAGTGTTTTGCTGTGTGATAAAATGGTAAACTAAGACCCTCGTATGCAATCATAGGTCTGTCAGTTGTGTGGAGGCAGTGACACTGATGTGGACTTGCATAGTTGTCCTTTAGCACTGCTGAACCTTAAAGGAATAAAACCCAGAATCATTTAAAACATGTCAAACTGGAAAGGTCCTTACAGGCTTATTGTTGAACAACCCTGGCCTCTGACAGACTAAGCTATACTTGTGTTTCTCTGGAGACAGACAAGCATCATTTGAGAGGCTCTGAGCTTGGGGGTTTGCAGAGATGAAGATAAGTCTTTCTAATCTTAAATGAGTTCTTTCAGCTTCTCGCATTGAACAATCTTATGTGACCAAGGAGTTGGATTGTGTGGCCTGCTTAGTCACTCTTCAGTTTTCCCAGCTGTTGGCTTTCTTTACCATTAGTCATTCTATATCTGATATAGCTTCTGCTGATTATTATGCAGTGCTTTAATTTGCTTTTGAGTAACCTTTGACTTTTTTACCTCTTTCAGAGTTAAAACCTTACAAGTATGCAGGCTATCCTATGCTGATAAAGACTATTAACATTGAAACATCAGATGACCTTTTGTTTTCCAAAGAATCTCCCCTGTTGCCTGCTGCTACAGAACTTGCTTTTCATACTGTCAATTGCTCAGCATTAAATGCAGAGGAACTGAGAAGAGAAAATGGAATTGAGGTAACTGGAAAGAAAGTTAATGAATTTTTTTAGTCTATAACTTTCCACAGTCCTCAATGCATAAGACATCAGATGCAACTGGAAATCACTTTTGGTGTTGTTGAGACACTTCTCCGTTCTTACTGTCTCTTTTTGTGGATGCAGTAGGAGAAGCCTCTTGCCGACTATACCCCTTTCTGGGTGCAGGCTTGTCTGTTGAACTGTGGATAACCAAACTACAAGTGATGTTTCTCTGCTTCTTTACAAAACTTTTGAGAGCTTCTGCATTTTGTATGCAAAGGAGTAGGTGAACAGGTCACTTGAGCAGAAGGGCTTTCCACTGCACATAGTACAATTGTTAGGGTTAGGGTCAATTAGCACTCCCAGGTCTCTTTCCATAAGCAGTTTCCAGTCACTCTGCCCCAAGCCTGGAGCGGTGCAGGGGTTTGTTCTGGCCCAAGTGCAGGACCCGGCACTGGGCCTTGTTGAACCTCATGACTGACTTCAGCCCATCAATCCAGTCTGTCCTGATTCCTCTCTAGCGCCTTTCTACCCTTAAGCAGATCTTTACTCCTGCCCCGTTTGGTGTCATCTGCAAACTGTGAGGTATGAGCTCACATGTGAGAATGCTACCAACTCTGAAGCACCAAAGGCTAGTACCAGCTCCTGCAAGTAACTTTTCCTCTAATAACTATTGGAGCAAGCAGTAGCTTTTGTCAAATGTTTTTCTTCGGCCATTAAAAATGGGTTTACCAGGTAGTATTTTATTTCTGCCAGCCTTTATCAGTTTTTGTTGTGACTGAATTTATGCATCATCCAATCCTCACAGGTACTGCAAGAAGCATTTAATCGTTGTGTAGCAGTCTTGACTCGTTCTAGTAAACCAGATGATATGTCTGTACAGGTAAGTCGCAGCAGTTTTAGCTGGTGGTAACAGCTTCTCCAAAGACAGGTCATATAGAAGGATAGGATCGCAGACTTGTTTGGGTTGGAAAGGACCTTAAGATCTTCAGGTTTCAATCCCCTGCCATGGGCAGGGACACCTTCCACTAGATCACGTCACCCAAGGCTCTGTCCAGCTTGGCTTTGAGCACTGCCAAGAATGGCACTATAATAATATATGCATGTATAATAAAATATGATATTCAAGTGTGTATGTAGAAAAGTATAAAATATTAACTTAGTATTATATATATTAAAAATAGGATTGTAAACATGCATTTCCCCTCCACTTGGAACCAATAAAATACTGCTGTTTGCAGGTATGTGGATATGTTAGTAAGTGCTACAGTGTGGCAGCTCAGTTTGAGGAGTGCAGAGAGAAGATTACAGAAATGCCTAACATCATTAAGGACCTCTGTAGACTACTCTATTATGGCAAGGTAAGAGCTCCTTTTCTTTGCATAAATGGGTATTTAGCTGTTAAATGTTATGGGGAATGTTCTGCTTTTAAGGGCGATAGGACAATTATAGAGACTGTTTAAAACCACCTGTAAGATCCCTGCTAATCATTGTGGGATAGAGAACTCCACTGTTGTTCTCAATGCTTTTATAGATGAATCCATTTAATAGACTAAAATGCAGTCAGTGTAAGGATTCAGTTACTTTTTCCCTTTAACTGACATGTCTAGCTCATTGGTTTACTAAATCAGCCGATAAAGGACTAGAGCTAGATGTATCGTCATAAACTCTGGAAATCGTATACAAGAAGTTTTGATGCCATTTAGCTCTTTAGAACTCACCTCGTGTTATATAAATATTGGATTTTGTCTGAATTAAGAAGAAAACTTGTCTTTGTGCTTCTCATATGAGGTATGTGGAAATAGAAGACTAGAAAACACAGGACTAAAATCAGACTATAGTAATTGACTGTAGATGCTTGTGTGTTCCTTAGTCCCTGCAGAGCAAATGTATTGGCACAAAAACCTTGCCTGGGAATCTCTGTCACCTGCTTGGACTGTTTTTCCACCAGTTGTTCAATGCTCCTTTATAGTTGTATTAAATAGCTATTCAGGTACTGTTCCTCTGAAGGATGCTGACTCATTAGTTCTAGTTTTGGGTACTGGACACGGAACTTGACCACAGATGATGTTCAGTCTCCATCTTTGTGCTGTCTGGATAGTATTCTAGAATTAGCAAGTTTTGACTTTAACTCTTTGGTAATGAAGCCAGCTGGCTTGCTTTGGTCACAGATACTAAGGCAAGTTTCTTTTCCCTCCCTTAGAATATACCACGAGTAGCTGCTTTGGGAGTAGAGTGTGTGAGCTCCTTTGCCTTAGACTACTGGCTACAAACCCACCTATTCCAAGCTGGAGTTCTCTGGTACTTACTGGGTTACCTCTTCAACTACGACTATACACTAGAAGAGAGTGGTATTCAGAAAAGTGAAGACTCAAATCACCAGGTAATGTTAACAAGGTGCATGCTTTCAGGCATCAAGAGTTGTTGCTTGCATCTCTTGGTAACAAACTAAGTGTTTTCAAATACTTGTGAGAGTCCTTGAATTACATGAACAATAACAGAATAGTTTTGAAAGGAAACCTTTATGTACTAGTTTGATGCTGGGGTTTGGGGTTTTTTTTGAGTAGCTTGTGTTTTGAGTTCAGATGTTAAAGCTGCCAAAACCTGGAGTTTCTAATAGACTTAATGCAAGAGATTTTTATCTGCAATGAACAGTAGCAAAGTACATTTCTGCTATCAGAAGAAAACATTTTGTTTGGTTGGGTTTTTTGCCTCTTGAAGCTCAACTGTAGGTGTTCTCTGTTGATACCACGAACTTACTTGAAATATCTACTTTAAGACTGTATTGTCGCTTTGCCCTACAGCTATGAAAGTAGTTCATAGTTGAATGGTGAACCTCTAACTAAGTATGGCATTTCTTCCTCAGCTACTGGATGAGAGGAGCTTTGAACAGCCTGGAGTTATTAACTCTTTGTATCACTGTCATAGAAGGCTTGTTATGCTGATAATTTGATTATGCTAGTAGGAACTGTTGACTGGTCAGCAGCTATTAGCAATTACACTATTATTAGTATAATAGCTACTAGCTGTTACGCTATAACTATTACTATTACACTGGTCAGCTCTTGTAGGTTTCAGCTCATTGTGGTGCCCCAGTTTTTCTTACTAATCAGTACATATGTCATTTGTTAATGCATACAACACTGATTATATTTGCTGCTCTGCAGCGCCTAGTGTTTTATTCGACATCAGTGCATAATTAGTGGCGCAGGTAAGTAGAGAATACCAGTTGCGTGTTCTGGTGTGGAAGTGTTGGACAACTCTGGCTACTCTGACGTTTCTCCAGTAAGCTCTAAGGGTTTTTAACTCTGTGCTTTTCAGGAGGTAGCAAATAGCCTTGCTAAGCTCAGTCTCCTGGCCCTGAGTCGCCTTGGAGGGTATCTGTCTGAAGAGCAAGCTACGCCTGAAAACCCAACGATCAGGAAAAGCTTGGCTGGAATGCTGACACCCTATATTGCAAGGAAGCTGTCTGTGGTTAGTCCTACTGAGGTAAGCATCTGTTGGCCAAAACTTACCTTAGTGATTCATGAAAGGAATACCTGATCACTTCTAACACACTCTCTTAGACTAACCAAAACTCTCTTAGACCAACTTGATACAGAGAATAGCAGTGCAATTTGTTTTCTTTGCATTTGGAATACTGGAAGGAAAAGAAGTTGGTTTAGCCTCAAACACAATGGGCAGGAACAGTACCCTGTAGGGTAATATTTGCAAAACAAATATGGGAACAGAAGTTAATTGTTTAAGGCTTAAGGATATAATGATGATAGAGAGCAAACAGTAAACTTGTTGGAGAATGGCTCTCAGAACATAAACTTCTCTTTAAAAGTGGTGCCAGGTAAGTCATCTACAAAGAGGTACTTCATAGTTGCTGCTCACTATCAAAAGTAAAAGAACAATCTGAAGTAATTATGGCTCCAGGCAGAATGAAGAAAAATGAAAGTATACATTGTACTGTACCAAATAACTTATTGTTTTTCTAGTATGTGATTAACTAATATCATGAAACATGCTGATTATTGTACATAGTGACCTAAAACTGTTTGTAAATGCATTACATCACATAAATTCCTTATTTCTTAGACTCTGAAGATGCTTAACAGTAACACAGAGAACCCCTACTTAATCTGGAACAATGGGACAAGAGCTGAATTAGTTGAGTTTTTGGAATCTCAACAAGAAAGCATGATTAAGAAAGTAAGATACTCTGTATTTTAAATCCCACTACTATCTTTTAAACCTGTTTCATGTTTTGCTACGTCCACTTGAAATGCAGTGGTATAGTTAGTACAAGTGTTCATTGTTGTCTGTGCCTAAGTCACTTCCTTTATTTAGCAGTCTTAAAAAGAAAACAAAATCTGAGAGCTTGGGTATTTATTTCTTGTAGTGTCTCAGTCAGAGCTTGTGGTTTTGCTAAATCTGTAAGTTTTCTGTTCACTGTCTATTTCATTATTGGGTTATAGCTTCACACTTTTGACAAGATTGTTTTCTATCTGAACTTGTGTTGCTTCCCTCTGCTTAAAGGGTGATTGTGACAAGAGCTATGGATCTGACTTTGTCTTCAGTGACCATGCAAAGGAACTTATTGTGGGAGAGATTTTTGTTAGAGTCTACAATGAGGTCCCTACCTTCCAACTTGAGGTGAGATGTAGCTATAACCTTCCTGTTGAAAAAAAGTCTTTGGAATGCTACTTCTTCCTCTTTATCTGTCAGTACAAACGGACTGGAGAAAATACAAAGGCTTATGGAAGCTTCCTTTAGAGTGATGAGCATGTTATGGGATATCTCTGTTGGAGCAGAATGAATTTAAAAAGTCCAAATATGTCATAAGATGTGCTGCTTTGGATGTCTGAATGCCTATTCTCTAACAGCTTGGACTGCAGATACTCAGATTGATTCAGTACTCTCAGGAGGTGGTGATTCTGCCTCATGGCTTTGCTGTCTACACATATATATATAGACAAACACACACCTTAAGAGTGCTGTTGAAATAGTAGCAGATTTGTAAGGGTATGTTTAGATTGAAATAGGGTTGATATGCTCCAGATATTACAGTGATCATAGTAGCAGAGTGTTTCCTGTCTGCTTGTCTGGAGGAAAGGGATTTGTGAAATGTAGGACAAGTTACTTGGATACGCTTTCTTCTGGTGTGAATACTGTTGCATCACACAGCTAAAAATGCTCTCATCTCTAATTTAAAGCTTCCTAAAGCATTTGCTGCAAGCCTCTTGGATTACATAGGCTCACAAGCACAGTACCTTCATACGCTAATGGCAATAACCCAGACGGGGAAAGTAGAGTCCAATCAACATGGAGATCGGTTACGGAGAGTTGAGATGGCCCTGGAGGCTCTGAGAAATGTGATAAAACACAACCCAGGTAGGCTTAAAACTGAACTTCCCTGGTAGCTTTCTTGTGGACAGCCTTAAAAATGCAGACCTCTGTAGTCCTTAGCTTCCAGCAGAAGGAAGCTTGTTTTGCTGGCTGACAGACTAGCACTTTGATAAGCCCTACAGGCTTTTCCCCTCTGCCCGGAGAACATTATCAGTAGATGGATTAGTTTTGTGTGAAATCCAAGCCTTATCTATTTTCTGAAACACTGGGGTTTAATTCTAGCCTGCTTTTGCCAGGAAGACTTAAACCTTTTGGATAAAACTTCTTGTAGTCCTTCCAGAGACTCTTTAGCTGATCTTTAAACTTCCTTGCTTCAGGAAGAACCTCCTTGAGCTGAGTACTGTGTAAAACCTAAAAACGTGTCAGGGCCTTACTAAAGCAGGGAAAGATGTTCTTGAGAGTGGGCAGCTAATACCAGCGAAGGTTAATGAGCAGGTACCAATGTAGAGACTTGAAAAGCCTGAGACATGATTAGGATGTTTTCCTACTGTACTATGTTAGTTCTAAAAGCAAATCACGTTACTATCATGGCTTCTGATGATAGCTGGTTAGGTTGTTCTCTGAGTGGATTCTCTGTATTTGGCTGGGAAAATCAGAAAGGGAGGTGTGTTTGAACACAAGAAGTACTGATGATTGATGATAAGGTACCTGTGAGACTGTAAGTAACTAGGGAGTCCAAGAACTAGCTCAGTTACTTGCTTTAGAGGGAGGAAGTATCCTCTGCTTTTGAAACACTGTTGATTATGACCTTGTGAAAGCTGCATTGATAGACAGTGTCATCATTTGCTAACCCTTTAGCAGGTGCTGTCTTGTTGGAACTGATCTAATGTAGTTATACTGTGGCAGACTGTATACACACATGCAGTCTCTTAACACCTCTGTAAAGTGAAATGTGGTCTTCAGACAGCTTTCAGTAAATGCTTTGGCTAACATGAAGAGAGTAACTTACTTGGTCTCTTGCAGGTTCTGAATGTGAATGCATAGGTCACTTTAAGTTGATATTCTCCCTTCTGCGTGTTCATGGAGCTGGCCAGGTGCAGCAGTTGGCTCTGGAGGTAAAAACACAAACCAATCAACCAGAAAACCCCCCCCCCAAATCCCCTTGTCTCGGCGCTGTACAGAATCTGCATAATCAAAACTGACTGTGTAACTGTTAGTTACCTCTTAAGATTGGGGTTCCAAGGTATCAGTTCCTCCTTGGAGGCACAAGTGACAGTTTCTTGCCTCTGTCCTTTCTCCCATCTCTGAGGTGAGAAGGCAGTTTGGTGATGGGAATAAGCATTATAGATACTATCTGTGTTGGGCAGTGAGGTGACTAGCTTCCTACACTGTGTTTTCTGGGCAATGTCTTGACAGCTGGAGTATAATCAAGTGTTGTTTGTGATCTTTTGCAGGTGGTGAACATAGTGACAAGTAACCAAGAATGTGTTAACAACATTGCTGAGGCAATGGTTCTTGCCAATTTACTGGCACTCCTGCATTCCTTACCTTCAAGTATGTACTATATAATCCTTAAGTCATGCAAGGCAAAGGGTTTCCAACTCAGAAATTAATTAGGATGCAGCTGGCTGAGCTTACTACTGAGATTTAGGCTAAAACAGCATTTCAGTAACCTGTTGTCTTAAATGTGTGAGCTGAAACATAGGCATTGCAAGTGTTTGAAGTGATTGGTATTTCACTAACTAACTTAAGGACCTGAGGTAGTAAATCTCAACTGAGGTAGATTAAGAAGTTATGCCACATTAGAATGTACAATAGGACATTCCCTAACTGAGTTTAGCCAGAAATCTCTAAGCTTGAATTTATCACAAGCTTTATTGCAGTTTTGATACAGCTTTAAGATCCTTTTAGTTCATCTTTGTGCCATAAAGACTATTAACTAATCAAAGTTCTTAATGCTTTTTGTTTCGACAGGTCGGCAGCTCGTCCTTGAGACTTTGTATGCTTTGACATCTAGCACAAAAATAATCAAAGAGGCCATGGCAAAAGGTACAGTGCTCACTGAAAGCAAATGGTTCTGCAACACGGGACTGAAAGTAAATACAGTGGTCAAATCCTCCTCTTCCCTTTAGAACAATCAATGTGGAATTGGTGAATACATAGTACTTGTGACCAGCAGAAAACTTGAATGTTTTCCTATCTCTTTGCACAGGTGCTTTAATCTACTTACTAGATATGTTTTGCAACTCAACTCATCCGCAGGTTCGAGCCCAAACAGCAGAGCTCTTTGCCAAAATGACTGCAGATAAACTGGTGGGTCCAAAGGTAAGGATCTTAAGAGCTCTTGTTGGAGTTCTTATCCTGGTATTACCTGCCTTGCTTTAAAGGCAGAACAAAAGAATAAAACCCCAGTCTGTGACTGAAACATTCATGTGAAGAGCAGTCTGGCTTTTTCAGAAGGGTGAGCAGGCTCTTAGCAGCAGTTGTAGTTACTGTACTGTTCTGGGCAGCTTGGTTTTTAGTTGTAACGACTTTCACTTCAGGTCCCCAGATTTGAGACCTGCCACCAGTCTGAAGCTGGCACTATTTAAAGTGGTGGCACTGTTGTTTGGTGCTGGTGTGTTATAGCAGTTGGCATGAGAGCACTACAGATACTTGGGCTTCCTGGAGGTCTCTGTTCTGTCAGTTGGTGTGTTTTACAGTGTATTAAATGTCAATTCTGTTTATCATTTCTAGGTTAGAATTACACTGATGAAGTTTTTACCTGGAGTCTTCATGGATGCCATGAGGGACAACCCTGAAGCTGCTGTTCATATATTTGAAGGAACTCATGAAAACCCTGAGTTAATTTGGAATGACAACTCCAGGGAGAAAGTATCAACAACAGTTCGAGAAATGATGCTTGAGTACGATAGTAACCATTTCCTTAACTGAGGCTCTTTTGGTGGCAGTAAACCAGAGTTGCTATAGAACTGTCAGACAGTTCTGCCTGTAAAAAGTAGGATCCTTGCATGGCAGACTTCAGTGAGAAGGAACTTGTTCACTGGTTGTATATTGTAGCTGTTACTCCGTGATGCAAGTGTAGCTTATGCACAATCCAGGTATTTGCTCACTGCTGTAAGATTTGGGGAGGGGGGGGGCTACAGCGAGGAGAAAATGGGGTCAAGAACTGGAAGTCCTTCACAACAAGGGGGGAGACTGAGGTATCAAGCAGGAAAAGCTGCTGCTTTCACTGCTTGTTAAAATCTACTTTCTTTTTGAAGGCACTTTAAACTTCAGAGGGACAACCCTGACACTAACTGGAAGGTAAGAGTATACTGTTTCTGCTTTGAGTGCACTCAGGGAGACTTTAAGCCAGCTGATAGTATCTGCATGTATGTAACTGTCTGGCAGGCTCTTGTCTTAGAGTACCAACAGGAACTTAGTTCTGTGCTAACGTAACTGTTTTAATGTTGAATTGATGCTTTTGTTATTTCTGGTACCTTGAACTCAGACACTGCATTGGCAGTGGTTTTGCCAGTAATAGCCTGAATTTTCTGACAGTTCAGGTCATCCTAAAACTTACCAGAAGTCAGCAGCAAAGGAGAATATTGACTTGCTGGGAAAAGTCCTGTCGCTGGTTACATTGCTGCAGTAAACGTGCTCTTGGTGAATGTTCAGGAAGCCACCGAGTCTCAGAAATCACTGTCCATTCTGTCATGTCGGGTGCATCAGTGAGATGTTTCAGTCTGTAGTTATTTCCCAGGATCTGTGAAAGGCCTGGGATGACTTCCTGCCAATAGTTCAACATTAAAACAACTGTACACATGCAAGGATGGCTGTTTAGATGCAGGTGGAAACTGGAAGGTTTGATGGTTGATGGTGAGAAACCTTCCCTTGAGGTGTACAAGGAAGAAGGGAAAGGGCTGTTTTATCAGTCTTGTTGCTGGTATTTCTCTTGAACTAGGATAGATGTAGATTCAGTTAGCTGTGTTCTTTGGAAGTTCCACTGTAGCAGTACTGCCTGCACTGTTCTCTTGCTTCTTTACCTTGTGTTCCTACAAGATGAGGTGTTCCTTGGTTTTGGAGAATACAGTTCAGTGACCCTTACCACTAGAGCCATGATATTAAAGGAACGATGTCAGCTCTCACCAATGTCCTTGCCAATCACTCTTCTTTGCAATCAACAGCTTCCTGAAGACTTTGCTGTGGTGTATGGTGAGGCAGAAGGTGAACTTTCGGTGGGGGGAGTCTTCCTAAGGATTTTTATTGCCCAGCCGGCCTGGGTTTTACGGAAACCAAGAGAATTTCTCATCGCACTGTTGGAAAAGTTTACTGAGCTACTGGAGAAGAATAACCCCCATGTAAGATGGATTTTCTGATTCTGCTCTTTGAGTTTCTGTAGCAGTTTTAAGCTTTTAGTCTTTTAGTATCTGAGTAACTTAGATTCTCATGCTTTCGTACATGATGCTTTTCGATCTCTTTTCTGGCTCTCTATAAAAGCATGTAGATGTATTTAGGTGACTTCTGAGCATGAGTCAGTGCATTTAAAGTCCCTGAAGGCATAGAACTAGCTTCAGTAGGTCTTAGAGGCTTTATTCTGTGATAGAGATGAGCCTTAAGTAATGAAGTGTCTTAAATTATCCCATGACTGACCAACCTAAGAAAATAGCACTTGTTCTATCCTGCTTAGAAGTTCTCAACTCTTGACACTTCTCATGTCCTTCTGCAACACTGGTTTCCCATTCCGGTGTAAACTGTGACCTACACCAGACTGCCATCTAACAATCAGTGGAATGCAGTAGAACAAATGTGTTACAGTTTGAATAAGAACAATGTTCAAGTCTAACTTAATGATATTACTAAAAACTGTGTTTTAAATGCTGTTCAGATGTATCCTTAGTCTTGCAGGGAGGGAGTCAACTTGCACATTGACCATAATGGGCATGTTTGTAACGAGTATGTGGCAGCACTTTGTATAGGCATGCAGAACACAGCAAGTGATCCCTTTAAGGATTCAGGTAGTCAGCCTAAACATCCATCCACACTGTCATGCTTCCAGCGAGCACATTGGTGTGTGTGCTGCTGTCTACACAGAGGCTGCAGCTGGACACCGGCTTCTCTAGCTACTGGAAATAGTGCTTAGGATTTGTTGTGTGATGTGTGCTCATGAAATCAGTGAATGTCTGTCACTGCTGGAGCTGATCACGTTCTAAACTTCTTGGTTTAGCAATTTCAGAGTAAAGTGACGTGATAAAAGCATTGGAGGAAAAGAATGTGTGATGCAGAGCAGGTGAGGAACATTGCTGTGGTGGTGTGATACGTGAGGCTTTGCTGAGTTACACTTTGTGCTGCTTTTCTGCAGGGGGAAACTCTAGAAACCATTACCACAGCAACTGTGTGCCTGTTCAGTGCCCAGCCTCAGCTGGCTGATCAAGTTCCTCCGCTTGGTCATCTTCACAAGATAATCCAAGCTATGAATCACAAGAACAACGCCATTCCTAAAAGTGCCATTCGTGTCATGCACATCCTGTCTGACAATGAGGTAAGGAATCCTCTGACCACTCAAGGGGAGAGAAAAGCATCACTGGAGGTATTTCTATTGTTTAGTGCTCTTCCTAGAAGGGCCTTATTGTAATGATGAATACCGTGTGCCAGACAAGCAGGGACTTGCAGCTAATTGATGGGGAGTTGATAAATACACTGAGAAACTGATGGCCTTGGCTGACCATATCTGCCATAACCATCAAGCTTAGCGTAAAATGAAGTACTCTGGATGTTTGTGTTTCTTTGTAGCTTTGTGTTCGTGCAATGGCATCTCTAGAGACCATCAGCCCTCTCATGAATGGAATGAAAAAGAGATCAGATATAGTTGGTGTAGCCTGTGAAGCACTTAATCGAATGTTTCAGAAGGAACAAAATGACTTGGTGGCCCAAGTAAGTAGTACATTCTCAGACTGTAAAATATGTGATTAGATTTGGGTATCTAAACTGTTCATAAGAATAGGACTACTGCTCAACTTCAGTGTCCAGGAGGCTTTCCAGAAGCCATCTGTCTAACGTGCTTTTCATGTTGGAGAAGTTGGAAGTCGGTCCTCTCTCCAAACTGCAAACCTGTTCAAGGACGTTACCTGAGCAGTGAACCTTAATGTGTAAGAATAATTAACACTGTAAGAATAGTATTGGCTTGTGTCTTCTGAGAAGGCAGAACAGAGGAATGCCAGTTACTTCAGCTGAGCTTACACCTAGCCAGAGAAGAACTGCAGGACAGTACCTGTGCTTTCTCCTGTGCATACTTAGCAGTAGCTCTTGGCACTCTTGATTCACACTAACACAGTGATGTAAAACCTCTGTATGGAACTTCCTAGTCTATGTTAAGACAACTCCCTTGGGTATGTGTGCAGGCTCTGAAGGCAGATTTGGTCCCCTACCTTCTAAAGCTGCTTGAAGGGGTTGGTCTCGAGAACCTGGAAAGCCCAGCTGCAACAAAAGCTCAGATTGTTAAAACTCTGAAGTCCATGTCTCGCAGCCTGCAGTACGGAGAACAGGTGAGTACTGACCAGTCCTTCACTGGGCATCAAACTGAGCATCTCTTGTTTCATCTTCTGGCTCTCATGTGCATCACTCCACCTAAAACATTAATGTCATGAAACTACAGAATCATTATGGGTTGGAGTGTCTCCATCTCTGGTGAAGTCACTGGTTTGATTCATGTGAGAAGTGCTAATAAAAGGCAAATCCCAAGCAACTGCAGCAGTGTTAGGGATGTATATTGAAGCAGGTAAGATCTGTCCAGTAACTGTGCTAGTTCTTAGTGCCTTTCTCTTACCCTTGTCTTGAAAGCTTTCTCAATAGGAGGGAAACTGGGGATGGGTTTTTCCTCCAGGCTGTCCCTATCTTGCTGTAGTACAGGAAACATCCTGTTGTAGGTCAGCTCTAGATTCATGGCAAGTGGCTGCTTGCAGGGTTTGCTTTTCCTTGTCACCTGGACTGGGGAATGGGGAAGAAAGTCAAGCAACTAAATGACCTCACATAATGCAGGAGGCTCATGAAGTTAGCTGCACAATTCACAAGGGAAAACCAGTTGGTACAGTCTCCTTGGAAATGTGAAGTTCCACACCATAGCCTAAACTACTGCTGTGCAATACCTTTGCGATGGTTTGGTTCTAGAGAATGGGTTTGTTCCCCCAGAACATTACAAATGTCACTTGCTCATCTTGTTCATCTCTTCAACAACTGTAGGTAAACGAAATCCTGTCTCGTTCTTCTGTGTGGAGTGCCTTCAAGGATCAGAAACATGACTTGTTCATTTCTGAGACACAAACAGCAGGATACCTCACAGGTTAGTAACCCTTTCCTATTTATGTCCTGCATCATACCGAGCTGTTACTTGTCATTGACTCTGGGGATACAGTTTATCCTCAGGATCTAGAGCCATTGTGTGGCCTGAACACCCAGTGCTGTAAAAGTACAGTAAGTTTTTAAAACACTTATCAAAAGCCAAACTTTTATGGTTGAGAATGTATTTTCTGCAGTGTCTTTGCTGTACCTACGCATAAAATATCAGTGCAGTGGAGTGTGGACACTGGCAATTCTCAGCACTACCCTGTAGTGATAAAGCAGAGGTGTGATCAGAACTAATGGATGACAGCATCTTTCCAGGCTTTCTCAGGATCAGTCTGAGCTGTAGAACATGACATTTTCCAAGGTTTTGGGGAGGAGTAAACTTTGTTCAGAATCCCTGAGGCTGTTTGAACTGTGCCACGTGAGTCAGGCTGTGTTAGTGGTATGTCTGTAGCAGTAGTGTTGGAGCAGTTTGAAAGTGAACAGCTCAGGTGTGAGCCCGTGTTCCAGTCAGACTCAGAGCACAGGCAGGGCCTCTCTGTTGGGGACAGCCTCGTACCTATACACAGAGCTTGTGGCACATGCCTGAATGCATCTCTGGTGCACCCTGCAGTGCCCTGCTGGTGCCACCAAGCTTGTGATGGCATCACCAAGCCTGAGCTGTCACCTCAGTCCCACTGAGTCCTAAACAGTGCAGAAGAGCATTGTAGATGTGCTGCGTACTGTGTACCCAAAAGGGATAGCAGCTGCTGTGAAGGTCCTTGCTGGGACACGCACTGCATGGACGTAGTCCTGGAACAGTTAAGTCATAGCAAATGAAATTGTGGTTCTCCTTTCACTCACAGGCAGCACTTGACAGACACATCTTTGACTATATTCTGCTGTATCACAGTCCAGAACTTTGCTGTCACAGAGTTGTTGCTGTATCTGAAAGTACTTTGTGTAATGACATCGTAGCAAGCTTTGTCTAAAGCAGTTCATGGTACAACTGACTCCTCAGTTAGCTGTCAGCTGATGCTCAGTCTTACAAGTCTAGGCTCCCAAGTGAGGTTTTAAAGGCCTTTGTGACAATATGAGCACTCCCCTGTGCCACATGGAACTTTAACACAGTGTAGGAATCTTGGTAAAGCTTATGAGTGTGACTGAATTAACAAGGTACAAATCAGATGGCCACAGAGAAAGGGAAGGTTTTCTTGTGTATGTCTTGAGGAAAACAAAGCAAAACCCTTTCAAGTCAGGCTTTAGATGCTTTGGAAGCAGATGGTTACTATCTGGAGAGTAGGTACATGGCAAGACTTTCCACACTGGAGAGACTCAGCACTTCAGCTCTGAACAGGAGTTTTGTATTAATTGTACCATTTAATGCTGCTTTGACAAAGAACACTTGATTCACTTGGAGCTGAATTTCACTGGTATCTCATAAATACTGTAATGAGAAATGTGAAGTAAATGCTGGTGGAATACCGGCTGAGAACTGAAACTCTACCAGACATTGTCGGGCTTGAGACTGGGAGTAATACAGCTGTCCAGTTCCTGAAGGCCTCTCTGCTGCATTTCAATTGCCTAATGTGTAAGTGCTTGCAAATGTAGACTGAAGATGCTGTACAAATGCCAAATATAGATGGAAACTAAACTATAAGCTTTATTTGATGGAAACCAAACTACAAGCTTTATTTTTAACCTGCTTTATCTTATATTCTGCCTTATGTCTTGCTTCAAATTGCTTTGCTATTTGCACTTCCCTTGAAACTTCCCTTGCTTATTTCTCTTCCTTCAGGTGTCTCTTCTCCTTCCCTTCTAACTGGCAGCAGTCCCCTTCACCTGAGAAGTGGGCTTTAGATCTGCTCTGCCAGGCAGCTTGCTCACTTCTGTGTAGCTCTCTAAAGCAGGTAGATACCGTCTTGCAAACGCACTTGCTGCACTCGCTGCACTCCAAGTTGTAGATGCATGTCAGAACTGTAACAGACACGTGGGCCTAAACTGCAGAGCGCTGATAAACATGCCACCTTCAACACACAGGAGCATAAAACTAACAACTGCAGTGGCTGATACTCGCTGGTACTGCTACACTTGAGAAGTGTGTTAGGAATCCTCTGTGGTGGAAAAGCTTGAGACAAAAGAACTAGTGGAATGTTTGCAGCAGGACATGTAGAAGTGGGACTGGCCCTGAGTAGACGCTGCTGCTGGGCTGGCAAAGAGAAGTCCCTTCTGAGGCCAGAGAGCTTTTGTTACCACAGAGACTGTTTGCTCTCTTGCTTGCAGGACAAGTGTAGGACTGTTTGCAAGAAGACAAACAACACTGATGTTCTGACTCCAGGCTGTGGTGCGAGGAGGGAGGCTGGGGCATGAAGGGGTAGCAAATCTGGAGGAACTCTGTGGGGAGCATAAAGGATGCAGCAGAACTTAACCCTGCTGAAGATCAGCAGAGTGGGCTGGAGGTCTAACACCAAGTTGATCACTGTATCAATGCAGGAGCATGTTGTGGGTTGGCAGTTTACTACAGTCATTAATCTGGGAAGAGCTGCTGTCGGAACACCTCCTGCTGCAGCAGCAGTTCTGGTTGTGTTTGAAAGTTTCTATTCAAGTACATTTTAAACTCGAAGCTTCAGTGGAGACAGGCTTTGTCTGCAATGCAAAACTGCCCACCCCTCCAGTTACTGACACAGAGATGTATTGACGGTGAGGAGTTCTGTACTGCTGATACAGCTTGTGTATCCTGAGAGTGCTGTTCCTCTTCCTAGCCAGAGGCACTAGAAGCTGCCTAAAGCACAAGGCAGCCCACTGTGCTTCCTGTAACTACACACTGGGACGCCCCTGCAGTGCTGAAGCAGTGGTGGGATGCTCACCCAAACTCACCTCATGCTTGCAACGGGTCTCCCCCTTAGTAAAGGCCAGGCAGCCCCTCCTCAGTGCCACATCCACAGTGCAGGTGGGATGCAGAGCAGTTGGGGTTCTTCTGGAACTCATTTGGCACACCAGAATAGAAAATGCTGAGCTAGTGTGAGAACAGCCTCCACAAGCTACTCCACTTGGTAGGCTGAGTTAGCTGGAATTCCTGCTATTCCCAGATTCCAAAGAATCTAAATGGAAACTCTGATGTGTTCTTGTTTAAGGTGTCTGGTTAACTTAAATGGTGTGTTTGAGTGGTACCAGAGGGGATAAAGCTGCTCAGTTGCTCTTGGGGTTCAAGGTTCCTCACCAGCGTTGTGTTTTCCTCCCAAAAGGCCCTGGAGTTGCTGGTTACCTCACTGCAGGGACGACAGCATCTGTAATGCCCCACGTACCACCCCCGGTAGACAACGAAGTGGGAGATGGCAGCTAAGGACTGCAGACCCGTGTGAAAGAGGCAAAGGCAGCGTGGCCAGTGATGAGGAACAGCACTTTCCTCCAACGCTCTGAAGTGAACTTACTGCCTTTCCAAGTGTTTATGACAGTGTTATTCCTTTTTCTAAGACTTGTTTGGTTCTTCTTTTTTTAGGGAAAAGTCAGTGATTCTGTCACACTGTACCACAAGGAAGCACTCTGTGGATCAGCTGAAATGGGTACACAAGAAGTTTTTTTCTTGTTGTACGTAAGCACATTTTGTTCCTTTCTATTTGTTTACAAGACTGTGAATCAAACTTTCCTAGTTTTTATATTTGATGAATTAGCACGACTGGAGTTGAGCTACAGTCTAGAGGAATTGGGCTAAAATCACTTTGACCTCACCGACCCCCACTAAAAGGGCATCCCCCTCCTCTTCCCAGTCTGACATGATCACTCCCATTGAACATGACTTGCAAAGGGTTTGTCCCTGCACCGGTTCACTGATGTCCTTAATCATTAACATTCTCTTCTTCCTGAGATCAAACAGCATTAGACATTCGTATGTATAACGGGCTTGACCAAATTCACAGAGCTTCAGCAAAAACCCAGCCTAAAAGTTGACGTTATGTAAGAAATTAGTGTAATTGTGAAATGTTCTATACATTATCCAGTATATAAAATCTTTCTATATTGAGTGTACATTATACAGATCATTCATATGTACAGAAAATTTTAAAATAAAGGGAATTAAGAGCCTTGTTAATGAGAGAAAAGGTGGTGGCCTTACGAAGCTGTTCTTTGAAGGTGTGGGAAACAGGAGCCTTGAACTTGTGTGTGGCTAAACAGGGCTCCTGGCCATTACCCAGCTTGCAATAAAGTAAGTGGGGTAAAACTGCTGAGTTAAAACCGCTTTGCCTACACTAAAGGGATAAAGAAGGCTTTGGCTCTGAGTAAATAAGGAACTTTAAGGCTGTTAGAAAATAGATATAATGTAGTGTTATAAAACCCAGCCATATTCTGGTATTTACAAGGCAGTCTGCAAGGTTTTTAAAGCAAGCCCCTGATTAGTAAGTGTAATAATTACAGGTAAAGAGTGAGACAATGTGTATTCCTTCAAGGCATCCCTGCCCATGGCAAGGGGTTTGAACTGGATGTTCTTACGGTCCTTTCCAACCCAAACCATTCTGTGATTCTGTAAGGTAGAACCAAGTTGCTGTATTCAGTTTTACCCTAAACAACACTATTGCACTGAACATCGTTCTGGAGCCCTTCCTGCCCACAAGGTGCTTTGTGCTGACGTTAGATTTTTGCTGTTAGCTTCTTGGACTGCTCAAGCAGTTCCCACCTTGCGATGGTCGAGAGATGAACCTCGTCAGGCCCATCTGCCAGGCGCAAGGTCCGGATGTAGGCAAACCTGGGGGGGAGATCTGTGTTAGGGGGAGCAGGAGCACTCAGCACTGTTTGTTCCAGCCAGCCTCGTGCCAATAACCTCTTTGAAAAGGTGATCACAGGGGAGATACTGCAGCAGAATCTTCCTGGCAGCCCTGAGATATGGAAAAA
This sequence comes from Psilopsiagon aurifrons, assembly GCA_025447955.1. Lineage (NCBI taxonomy): Eukaryota > Metazoa > Chordata > Aves > Psittaciformes > Psittacidae > Psilopsiagon > Psilopsiagon aurifrons. The sequence goes on along the minus strand of JAOEHY010013650.1, from coordinate 8,284 downwards.
GGGAAGGTTTGCTTTTCCCCAGGGCTGCCAGGGTACGGCCGAGCTTTAGAAACAGGCCCTCTGTACTGCTATGGACTATTTCAGGTAAGGTAAAGTAACGCAATTGCAGTGGAATCAAACTGTAAAACCAAATGGTTTGAGCTTTTTCTAGCTTAAAGGCATAAGGACCACTGTTTCAGGTTATCTGAGGTGACACAGGTTGTAAAATGATTTTAAATGGAATGCTGAGAATCTACAGCTGAGGCTCTCTTTACTCACATAAAAGCCAAAGGAAAATCCTGGGAAACTCCTGCTCCCCCGCACACTTGGATTGCACAGTCAATCACTTTAAGCACGGCTCGAGGGACAACCACTTTAGTCATGGCTACCTGGAGTTAGAAGAGAACCCACAGTATCAGGAACAGCTTCATAATGAAATGAAAATGCTTACCTAACCCTTCTACTGACATTGGCAGCTCGCAGCCCATTCCACTCCCCTGGGCTTGGATGGGGACTGATGTGGGTAAGGTAGGACTGTTTCCAGTCACCCAAACATCTTGTATTGAGACAGGGAAGAAATACTTGAGCTTCTTTAACTTCTAATAACTTCATCAGATGGAGCCCGAAGTTTTTAACTGAGAACACTTTCCAAGCTCATGCCAAACAAAAGCACAGCTCAAACCCATCTCTTTTCAGCACAAAGTTACGCTATGCTTAGCGCCGTGCTTCAGCTTGTGTTTCAAGCAGCTGGATGCACAGCTATTGCAGGGCCAAGTCCTAGCCTGAGGCTGCCCAAAGCAGTTTTACCTCTTTCCTTGCTTTTCTGTTGCCCAGCGCGTCGATCTTGCTGGCTGTTCTCAGCGTGAGCAGCCGAGCCTGTTCTATGCCGAGGCGACATTCAGCGATCCAGTGCACAACAACCTCCTGCAGAAAGCAAAGCCAGCAGCAGGCCGTGAATGCGCCCAGCCTGCCTGGGAAGCCCTGCCCCAGGGAAGACACCCCTCATCCTCAGCATCCCTTGGAGAGGCACTTGCGTGTAAATTAAAGCTAGTTTAATGCATGTGTGAGGTAAAAAGAAAAGCCACTTGACTGACAGGATACTCAATGTAAGGAAGGATTTTTTCCTGGCAGGAAAGAGTAAGAGGGGAAGAACGCCACATTGTGGCATACCCGGTTCCTGGTCACACCACTGCGGGCTACCCCCCCTCCCCAAAGCCTGCTTTTTACTGCTTTCCTTTACTCAGTAGGACTCACAACCCTCTCTCAGCTTGCAGCCAATGGAAGGTGAAAAGGGAGAGGAATTGGTTCTGGTTTGCTTCACGTACCGGTGGTGGTGTGTCATGTGCACAGCTGCAGCAGGGCTCCTAACTGCCACAATTGCCTGTTCACACTGATGATCAATCAGTAGCTGCCTTGATCCAAACAAAGTTATGGCCTTGGCAGCCCTTCCCTGCTGCTCTCAGCCAACAAACCACAGCAAAACCAAGCTCTGCTCATGGGATGTTTGTCAGTGCAAAAGCTGCCTGGAGATGGATGTTGTAGCCATGAAGGCATGAGCAAACATGCAGCACCCATGTCAGTGTGAATCCTCATGGCAAAAAAAGGTGGTCTGACCGCAGGTGGAGGGGTTCAGCTACACCCTGCTGCTCACAGAAGGGTGGTGACAGTCTCTGTTCCCCAAGACAGCCCCTTAGCACAGGTTCCTCCCAGCTCCAGGGAAGCTCTGCTGCTGCATCAACATCAGTTTACTGAGCTGCTGAGACATAGAGTGGACCTCATGCAATGCATGAACTCTGGGTTATGGCCGTGAATGGAAGTTTGGCACTGACACAACTGGAAAAAGGGATATGTAAGATGATTCCTTTTGGATCTGTACAAACAATTTTCTTTAACCTGTGCCAGACACTAATTCAGCTTCCTCTTTCCATTGCCCTTGTTTTTCCCAATAAAGTCATCCTAGCTCTTGAAATGGATTTAGGAACCCTTGACATGTGATAAGCAACTACTAAATGCTGAGGGTTCCTATAAAAAAACAGTGTCACCTTTTTATTATGCTGCTTCTCACAAAAACAGCATTTCAGTTCCAGAGCATGGTAAGACCAAAAATCCCAGTAGGGTCATGATTTGGTCTGTACTTTCATAATACAAATACTTGAGCAGAGAAGTAACAGTTTTGGTCACATTCAGACCCTAAATGCCACTGGTCACCATGAACAGCGATGGCTTGATGACAAATTCACACAAAAATGGGGCATTTGGATTGTAACTGCAGAATCATGAGGGGTATGGCTGAAAAAAAACATTCCAAACTGATCAGTGAAAGCAGAAAGACAAAAACCATGGTGCCAAAACCTCTGTTCAGATCCAGCAAAAGGTACCCAAGTCATTGCAAGGGGAAATAGAATCACAGAAGCGTGGAGTGGTTTGGGTTGGAAGGGATCCTAAGATCATCCAGTTCCAACCTCCTGCCACGGGCAGGTTTTAGGTTAATCTTTGAGACAGAAATGAATGACTTTAAAGCACGCAGGGTTCCTCAGTTGGGCAATTTGTAGCACACGGTTTTGTTGCAGGAAGAATTATCTAACCTGTGATCCTTGGGACAATGCCAGATTTCACTTAAATCCCATAGTTCATAATGAAAACTGGGAGCCTTGCAATGGGGTTTTTCCTTTGCTGCCTGAGGCGCTATGAACAAGAGATCAAGGTCAGGGCACATGTATTGCAGTGCTTGTTATCTGAGTCCCAAGGTTCTGTGTAGGCAAAACAAAGGGTGATGCCTGGAGCACAGGAGTGGGGACGTAGAGGGAAGGTGCTTACATGCTGATAGAGTTTCTTCCCGAAGGTCTCCCTCTGCGCTGCACGCTGGCACATGAGCTGCAGAGCAGTTTCAGCCGCGCCGAGGGACCTCATGCAGTGATGGATTCGGCCAGGCCCCAGCCGACCCTGAGCGATCTCGAACCCCCTGCCCTCACCTGATGGAAAGAACAGGCACATGCAGAGTCCTTGATTCCCTCTTGGGAGTGATCCGTGGCTCTGAGCAGAAGTGGCCTCAGCACCAGAGCTCGAAGCAAGCTGCTTAGAAGTTTATTGTGCAGAAACTTTGCTTGTTTCTGCCAACTAGGTCTGTGTTGACACTGTTAATAACACTTCCAGCCCACAGCACACCCCTTATGGTTTCTGAGAGGGCTTGATCTACCTGATTTAAATCAACACACTGAAAAATACATGTAAGAGATTTGGTATGAGAATCTGGGGGAAGACTTTGGTTTCCAGGTCCCAGGGCTGCTCAAGACAGAACACTCTTTTCAGTGAAATGAAAATAGGAGAGAGGAAATAGAAGAAACCAGGATTTCTAGTCAGTGAGAGAAGCAAAGGGAAGTTCTTCCTGCAGAAGGGCACAGAGCTGGCCTGCCCATTCTTTCATTATTGTTTTCGGATCTGCTGAGTTGGCAGACGCTGGGCATGGATGGCCACAGAATGCTCTTTTCAAAGCCCGTACAGTCTGTGAGAACTGGCTTTGGGGGAAGAACTGACAGTTTCTGCTTTGCTCTACCTTCAGGGCAGTGATTTTCACACGAGAGCTACAGCTTCCTTCAGTCACCTTCCTGCTGTGCACCTCAAGCAGCAGGTAGCCTGCTAAAGGAAGAGTGAGCTCCCTCTTGAGGGTGTTTGAGGCCTTGGCTCAACTGACCACAGCTAACACAGTAACTTACAGTGATTCAGAAAATATGATTTGGCTCATTGCAGTATGAATTCAAAAGGAATTCACACTGAAACTCACCCAGTATTATATTGGAGACAGGGACTCGCACGTCATTAAAGTGGATCTCGAAGTGTCCTCCATGGATCTCATCTGCAGGGACAGAGAAAACACAACCACAGGGTGAAACGAAGGAGGGTAAGAATGCACGTCTTCAATTCCTAACCCTTTTTCTGTAGATGCACTTCACTGCTTTATTTCATATACAATATTTATTAGCATTACTGCAGCTTCTGAGACTGCTGACATTCATACACATAGAGCTGATGAATAGTCACCTACCCAGGTAGCCAAACACAAAGAGGGGTCTTATCAGCTTCAGCCCTGGGGTGTCCATGGGAACAATAATCATACTGTGCTGCTTGTACCTGACCAAGACCAAATGCACAAGTTAGGATCAGCTCTGAGCCTGCTGTCCCCTCCCTCCACTTCTTTGATCTTCTATCCTCAATTTAGGAGTCCCATAAAGCCAATGTTGTGATTTACCTACGCAGATCACAGCCATCCCCATCTGCATGCAGCGTGGCACACGGGCTTCAGCACTCCTTGAATCCCTAAGTCAACAAGTGAAAACATACTCCTGGCACTGCAGTGCACCACAGCCACTTGTGCAAAAAATACCACTTCTGTCACGTGCAGGTACTTTTGAATCACCCAATTTCCCCACCACCACTGCCCTTCTTTTCTGTTCTCAAAACGTTCATCAGCAGCAGCATCTTGGCTTGCCTATAGTTTAGGGAAAAAAATCCCCATGTTTAAATTCCTTCAGAATATTCCAGGTCAGTTACTAGTCACACAGCACTGGAGGTGCCATCCCAGGTCCCTGAATTCAGTACACAGTTATAGCAAGCACAGTACCATAGAATCCCCTCCATGAACTTGTGTTCCAAGTGTCTGTACAGCTGCCAGAGAAACCATCCTGTACATGCTGTAAGTTACTGTTTATTGCTCAGTGGAACCTGGCCAAATCTCCAGATAAGTAGTTGGATTTGGGCTAAAATCCAACCTTGAGATATAAATGTTCCAAATTCCTTGCATTAGAAGCTGTATGATTTTAGTGGAACCAGTCACAAAGCATTATATTCATCACTTGTGTAGGTTTTTGTGAAAGGCAATTTTAGGTTGGTAATAAGGGTTGAACAACATCCTTTAAATAAGAAGAAGGATATACTACATTTATGCATACAAGAATAGAATGAGAGGCCCGATTAAAGATGTGCAATGCTCTCTGCTCACACATCTTCATGTAACAAACATCCCATGTTTCAAATGTAATCTTCTGCACCTAAAGAGAACTATGTGGAAAAACTTAGTAGATAACTGTGGGTCTCTGATGTGCTGCTTGTGGCTTCCCTGCTCAGGGAAGCTCTGAAAAGTTTGGGGTTTGTTGTCATTCAAGCAAGCAGTTCTCCCTCTTGGTAACTGATTTATATGAAATAAATTGTAAGCCAGAGATAGCTGTTGGTTGAACAACCAATGCAGACTAAAACCAACATGACTGAGTGAACCCTCCCAAACATCCTCATCCAATCCCTCAGTGCGGTTTGTGTTAGCTGCACAAACAGCAGAGCTAGTGCAAAGCACCAATTGCAAGCAGGGAACAGTGAAAGGCTGGGAGCCTTTGGTCAGCAAAACAGGAGCTTGGGCATAACAGGCACATGCACAGGTTTAAAACCCTCCTGTGATTCATGAGCACCTCCAGGTGATGGAGAGAATCCCCAGGATCCTTACCTGGATGCTGAGGGGTTTCTGGTTTTGCCCATTACAATTGCCACTTTGCAGTTTGGGTTCCCAGCACCTTAAAACAAGTCACAAACACAAAGCCAGTTTTCAGTATAAAAATCTCAGTGTAGGCTCAAGTGAAGTTTCATACAAACACATCTCACTCCCTCCCTTGCGTGCTATGGGAGCGAAAGCATGCAGTCTACTTTGGTGTTTATACTCTGAGTAATCACACTGAAACAAAATACATCTTATTGCTTAACACATGAAAGGCAGTTGACTTGTGGGAAGGGGAACAGTGCAAAGCCAAACAATCCAAGCCCTCCAGCATCCAGCTCCATCATCCATTCCTATGAAAAGAGAACAAGAAGATACTTGAAATGAAGACTAATTACTTCAGTCTGCATTACAGATAAGCAAGTCAGTGTGGTCCAAAGGCACACTTCAAGGTGAGATGCAGCCATTTCAAAAGTAAAACTTCCTCTTAAAGCTCTGAAGTCTGGAGGATCTGTGTGGGAATAAAATGCCGACCGCATTATAACCAAATCATGTAAATCAGGCCATCAAAGGGTTGCCACAAAGACTCAGTTACTACTTCAGTGTAACTTCTCTGGCACAAAGGTTTTTCCTCCTTTAGGATGATTTTAGTTTGCAATTCAAAGAAAGATCTGAGTGGAAATCATTACCTGAACATAACCTCTTAGCATTTCAAGCCATTGAAGACATTGTTTGAATGTCTTTGTAGCATAAAGCTAGCATTTTAAGGTACACATCTAAAGAAGATTCTATCATTAACTAAAATGGCATCTTATTTCTAAGAGCCTTAATCTTCACTATATTGAAAGGTTTCTTAGTACCAAGGCATGCTCTCATTCCTTTCAAAGTCTCACACACATGATAAAGCAGGGAACGGGAGCTTGGTTACACCTGATGTGTGTAACAACCGGTGAGTGTTTAATTGCTATCTCTGTGCAGCTTTGCACAGATTTAATTCAGGATTCAATCTGCACCAGCTCAGTTTGTTTTGAGGTTGGAAACAAAGGCTTTTAGCTTCTTTGGCAGCTGTTACCACAAAGTTTGGGAGCCTCTGGTCTAGAGGATAAACCCACCTGGCTACTGAGCTACTTCCTCCTCAGAACAGCCACTGTGATGGCCAGGAAGTGGGAGAGAGATTTATTGCATTCTGCTAAACACTGCCTGTCCTGAAGGCCAGGCTGCTGGCAGTTTCCTTTCCTCTTCTGCATATGCTCTTCAGCCACTGTTTTCTAAACTGGGGCTGTATTTGTGGCCCATGAGCCAGACAATGCAAGTGAGTTAAAATAAGTGAGTGAAAAGCTGGAGGGGGGAATAAACCTGCTTGGTTAGAATGTGGTAGATCTAAACCAGCTGGCACTGCAACAAGCAGGTGACCAACCCCAAGAGAACACAAGATAATGCTTTGCAATGCACTGCCCTGCAAGGAGAAATGCTGTACTCTCAAGGGGCATTTGACTCTTCTTCTTTTGCACAGAAGATGAAGGATTGCCCAAGTGGTGTTTCCTAAAGCGCATCTGCCTTGAAGGGAGGTTCACCACAAAAGAGATTTTGACTTTTCTGGAATCTCTTCAAGTGCCGTTTTGTAAATAACCCTCAAGTCACATCCTGCTGCAAAAGGCCACTTTGACCCCAGCGTAGGAACAAAAGCAGAAGCAGCTTTCATGCAGAACTTGGTGATGAGTTCACCGAGAGCTAGGCACAAATGCTCTAAATCATTAGGACAAGTTTCTGGAGGGCAAATGAATACCCCTGTTTCAGATGTGCTTTTTCCCATCTGAATACAGGCAGATTCCTGGCCTTTACACTCCTTAGAGTCTCAAGTCCTGAAAACCTAAACCAAACTTGATGCAACTTTGACCCATAAATGCCAGAAGGAAGTTCTGCTCTAATGCTCTGACTGAAAGACTCCGGTGCTTTGGAAGAAACACAATGTCTGGATGGAATAAACCTCTCATTTGTAAATGGCATTTTTACATTACTCACAGAATTCAAAGCAGCTGCTGGAGGCTGGGGGAAGAGTCAGAAAAACCTCTCGTTTGGGCAGGAGCCAGAAGTAGCTTTGCAAGAAACTCCCAATTGAACAAAGAAAACCAGTACAGGTTTTAGAAGGTCAGGTTGAAGACTATTTCCACATTGATAAGCTTTTAAGTCAGCTTTTTCATACATACATCTGCACAACCTGACCAAAACATTTAAACCACAAAGCTGCTACACTGGAAAACATCATTAACTATCGCATGATGTTATTTAACTCACACATGCGAAGACAATGATATTTTAAAATGTGCTTAGAGGGTTGATCCCAATCCTGTTAGAAGCCTAATCCTTGCTACCAGTGGTGTAACATGCTTAGGACTACTGGCCTTCCCACAATCGATTCATACACTTTCTTTCTGCTCAGGAGTGCTAAATGTTGCACAGACACAGACAGTACAACCTTTACTTAAAGAAGCTGCCATATAACCCCGTTTCAGAAGCCAACAGCACTTGCATTCTAGTTATCTATTTTTCACTCTCCAGTCTTTGAATTATTGGCTAAGATAACTAAGGCAGGATAATCTACTTGAGTACCCCGAGTACCTATGACTGCCATGCTGGCTGCTGCAGCAGTGAGCCTGGTGGCTTACTTCTCTCTGCTAAAGATCAGGGGCCTGTGGTGACATTACAGACTTGTCAGCTGCCTTCCAACAGGTCGAGGGAGGTGATCCTGCCCTCTACTCTGCTCTGTGAGACCTCACTTGGAGTATTGTGTGCAGTTCTGGTGTCCTCAACATAAAAAGGACATGG
>JAOEHY010013645.1:49019-81542 GCA_025447955.1 Psilopsiagon aurifrons | reverse complement strand
GGCCAAAAGTCAAAAACACAGCACTGCACCAGCTACCAAGAAGGAGAAAAATGACTGCTACTGCTGAACCCATGACATGTTGTAATGAGGATTCTTTGCAAATCAGTTCCTTCAGAGATATTCAGTGTGATGGGTGCCCATCTTCCTGTCTCATGAAGGTGTAGCAGCAAAAGCACCAGAAACCAAGGTGACTGGGGAAGATGGGAGTAGAAAATCTGAATAAATAAGCAATTCTGTTAACAATAGAAGCCCTGAAATGTTCTCAATCATCTTTCCCCCTTTTATGTAGCGTGTTTCCTTCCACCCAGTGGTGTGGTGGGGATAGAAAAAATTCAATGAATTACCTCAGCAAGTGTGGAGAAAAAGGTACACTGAGGAGTTTGCAAGTTTGTTCAAAGCACAATGAAAATGCACCACTTAATGAGTGTATATATAATTCCATACATTATTCTACAGCACATCAAAACACAGAGCCAGCCTTACACGCTTCAACAATTTTTGCTTCTGAGTGTTTTAAATGAGCTTGAAACCCTCTCAGACGCTTTTCTTCATAGGTGAATGGCTATCCAATGTACCAAAAGCAAAAATGTAATTAAACTTTAAACTCCTAAAATGCCAAGTACCGCTGGGATAACACATGGGTAAAACACAGTAATTGTTTGTATTTACTCTACGTCTAGTTAGCATTTCTTTTCAGGTGCCTGCCAGAAATGCTAGCTTGGGAAAGGCAAAAAATGTAAGAATTAGTTTCTCTTTGTAAATTCAGAGCTTCAAAGTCTTAACTGACTTTTAATGTTGTGTGATCTCATTACCTGCATACTGAGAATAGTGCTCCACTTGATGCTGGCAATGCAGTGGGGCTTCTCTCACATATATTTCAAAGCCTCCCCACAACCATACAGCCTTCCTCTGAAAACTTAGTAACATTATGTCCTATCTCAGAGGATCTGAGCATGCTGTGTGCATGCTCTTGAGGCTGCAATGTTAAAAAGGAGTAACAAGTCTCTGGTCTCTTTCCCTCAAGTCTTTCACCCATCTTTTTGGGGCCAAAGGCATTGGAGAGCCCCATGTCCTATGCATCAGACTAACATCTGTGTGCTGTGTTGTCTTCTTAGTAAGAAGTAAGGAATTAAGCCCTTATAAGAACATGGACAGGAGAAAGGTGTCTAAATTGCCATACTAAGAAAGTCTTTTGCTGTCAGATCATGTGGCAAATCATGTTAAGCCTATTATATTCAACTGGGAGCCCCTGTGTCTTACATACGCATATGCAGTATCTAAATGATCCTACTAAAAGCTTAGGGGTTTATTGAATTTGTGAGCAGACTCTGATAATGTTCTCAAATTTCTGCTCTGTTGAGAAAAAATTTGTTAATTTCCCAATCCTCATTTTAATATGGTAACTGTAAAGAGGTGTGGGAGAGAAAAGCAAATGCAAATTAAACTGCACCTTTCTTGAGCACTGCAGATAATTCATAGGAGCAGGTATGAATTTGTTCTTTAGTATTTGAAGGGGCTTCTGTATGTGTAATTGATAAAGGCTGTGCAGGGTCTCTGAGGTTAGTAAACACTGCAGGGAACTTTTACAGTTCTGGCCTTTTGCAAAATGGACTTTTCCACTACAAATAAACCATGATTTCCAAGCAGAGGTGTTATGCACTGGATACCTTCTTAACTTGGTCTCAGCTTGCTTTTGAGCAGATGTGAGTCCAATTTTCATACTAATGGGTGTGCTGAGCTTATAAAACTGTGATAAAACCTCTTAGTAGCAATTCTGAATTTGTGTTTTTCCAGACTGCTCCAGTTTACTGATGGTTCAGGTGGTCCTACGAATTCCTGAAAGGATCTGCATTTGCAGAGCAAGTTCTGCTAGTGCTCAGATATTTTGCATGAAGTACATTGCAGACTGTTGTAGGATTGTACCTTTATTTTTTTGCACTGAAAAGGTTGCATACTGACTCATGCTAAAGATCAGAATTCCAGTGTACTGCTGTAAACAAGATCTCTGGAGCGACCAAAAAACTGGAAAATCTTCTGGAAAATTTCTGAACTTCTGTGGAGGTTTGATCAATTCTCAGAGCAGAAGATTCCCTTCTGCATCTAGAAACTCCCTTTCCTTGATATTTCTTTTATTTCATCTCAAACAGTTGGATAAGGGAATTAAAGCAAAAATAATGCTTTTACTTCCACGCCTCTTTTTTTAAATGGCTTATGACAAAGCCTCTCAGTAAAGACCAGTGGAATTGATACCATAATGATCGTGAGAGACTAGTCCCAAACAGTTTTGATTGTTTGGTTTTGGGATTTTTTTAGTACGTTTGCTAGGGTTGTTTTTTTATTTGGTTTTGTTGTTGTCGGATTTTTTTATTATTTAATTTAACTTTTTTTCTTTTTTCATTTTGCAGTCTCTGTAACTCATCTGGCCAACACAGTCACTTGCAGTGTGGTCACCTACATCAAACTCCCTTAATGGTGAGGGGGAAATAGGTGCTTCCAAGGGGTCATTCATAGTTTGGGGGGTGCTGTCTCCTGAGAGAGATTAAACTAGCCTCGTTCCCTCGGCAGCTTCTGTAGGAAATACAGACCATAAGATCACAAGGTTTCCAGCTGTGTAGTCTAGGGATCTTTGTGTAAAACGCTGGTTGGTAGCAATTTAGCTCTAGAGTCAATCTGCACATACTGCAGAGCCTGGAGGATGTGAATCAGCAGTCTCTTTGCCTGATCACAACAAACTTGTGGCAATTACTCTTTCCTGGTGCGATCTCAGGCTATCCTTGGGGAATAGGAAGCCAATCTCTTTAAAAAACTTAGTTGAATGCTGTGTCCCCTTTTGTTTCCAGCTTGCCTAGTTAACAGATGAAAGACTCATGTGCAAGAACAGACATGTCCATCTTCTGAACACTGTGCTCCAAGGTAGCCAAAAAGTTGATTGAAAACCAACCTGCAGAAAGGTGGTCAGACAAGCCAGAGAGAACTATCTTTCCCTTTAGTACCAGGGTGTCTGCAGATTTCCCATACAATGCCTTTTGTTATTAGCAGCAGCAAGGCAGAGGCTGTCTTTGGCATCAATGGATGGGTGTGAGAGGTTGCAGTCTGGGTGGAGGTGAAAGGACAGCAATCTGAACACATCAATCAGGTGTGTTCCTGCCAGTTTCTCTGAGACAAGTAAAGTGATATAATCAAAGAAAAGGCAAACCAAGCAGATCTGAAGAGCAGTGGATTTAGTAGCCAGCTATATGTGTCTCTTGCCATGGGGAGCTGCCAGGACTGTGGGGTTTTAGAATGGAGAAGGTACCTGTCCAAGTCAGACAGGTCCAAGCCCACTTCTCCCTATGAACAATTTTCTAGCTGTTCTGTCCCAGAGAAAGTGAATGTGGAAAACGTGCCACATCTTAATGATTGTTTTGACTTTTTCTCTGGGTTTATGGGTGAAGCAAAAGCAGAACCTCCTGTCAGAAGGCAGACCAATAATGAAGTAGGCTGTGTGTGCCTCAGTGTATGTCAGTCCCTTGTGTCATGATTTAAACCCAGACAACAACTAAGTGCCATGCAGCCACTCACTCCTCTGTCACCTTCTGCCACCCTGGGAGGAGAATCGGAAGGAGGTAAAACCCACAGGTTGAGATAAGAACATAATAGTTGAAATTAAGTAAAACATAGTGATAAAAATTCCAACAATACTGATGATAGTCATAGGGAGCAACAAAAAAAGGAGAAATGCAAATTCAGAAAACGCAAATGATACACAATAGAATTCCTTTCCATCCACTGACTGACACCCAGCCTGACCCGAATCCCTTCTGGGTAACTCTCCAGTTTATATACTGGACATGACATGCTGTGATATGGAATACCCCTTTGGCTAGTTTGGGTCAGGTGTTCTGTCTCTGCTTCCTCCTGGCTTCCTGTGCCCCTCCTCGCTGACAGAGCATGAGAATGAATAGTCCTTGATAGGAGTATTACTTAGCAACAACTAAAAACACTGGTGTGTTATCAGCATTCTTCTCAGACTAAAGTTGAAAACACAGCACTGCACCAGATACTAGGAAGAAAATTAACTCTATCCCAGCTGAAACCAGAACACCTTGACATTCCCAAAGGATATCTCCTGGGTTTTAAATAGTTTCTTTTTATTTGCACCTATTTCTCCGTTTCTTTCAAATCTTCTCTGCTTTTCTGCTGGAAGTTCCATACCTTGTCTCATTCCAACTTAAATTTCTCAATCCTGCTTCTTTCTTTTCTTGCTCCATATTTGCTCCTTCAGGCCTCCTAAACAGACTCTCCATTGCCACCATTCTTTCCCTTCTCTTTGAATACCTGCCTGCCCCTCTTCCCATCCCCACATTTTCTCTTCTCTAGCTTCATTTCAGTCTGAAATCCTCTCTCAGCTTTTCTATGTCCTGGTCAACCTCATGCCCTCCCAGATAGCATTTTTCACCTCTTGGACAGTGACTCCTTCTTCCTTCTCCCTCACTTCTTTCTTTTTCTGTCACCCCCTGAATTCACGTCTTCCATATTGCTTCATTGCAGGGAGGTTTTACAGTCTCTGTATCAATCAGCTTAGTTTTATTTTCTCACCTGCTTTGTAGCGGAGCTAAATATATTCTATGTGTAACATGGGTTGGGTTTTCTCTTGCACTGCCACTAAAGCATCAGAGGTTCCATAAAGGCATATATCATTATACTGTATTACGGCTCTACAGCATAATCATGTTACACAGCAGACAGGCTGCAAAAATCTAAGATTACACTTCTTCCTACTAGGCGGTGAATTGTGATTAGAGAACCCAATGGAAAAATTGGGTTGCTTCATTTAGTTCTGCTCTCCATTCATCACCCTGAGAGTTAATCTCTTGCCGGCAGCCGTGGCAGACTGAAATAGCACCATTTGTTCTAGCAAGTGGGCAGAGAGGACATGGCTAACCTGCTGAGCTTCTCTTTGCCAGCTGGCAGCTGTTTGGAGATGTGGGCTGAAGTGAAGATCTGCTTGTGTGTGGCTGGGATCTAATTATGTTGTTGATCTTCTGATGTTTTCTGTTGTTCATTAGGTCTAAAACTGGAAACAATGTGCTATTTTAGTCCTCAGGCAAAAAGGGCTGTTTATGTCCCCCTTACGATTTGTGTGTCTGGGAGTAATGATGAGAACTTTATTTTCCTGACGTCACAGAATTAGCCCAACAAGGGTGCTAGGAACTTTTAAAAAGATGTCTTAAATTAGATAGAAAGCATGGTATTTGGCTTTAACTACTTTTAGCAAGGTTTCTATAATGCCAGGCAGCATGTCTAGATATTGCAGGACTGTTATCATGACAGTTTCTTTCATGAGGTGAAAAGGAGAGTATCCCACTTTCTCTATTTTCCCAACAATCTTAGATTTAATGAAATTAGTTTGACTTCATTCATTGCTGCGTAGTCTTTTGTTGAAAAAATTAGTAGAGTTATTTGTCTGGCTTCTAAGAATCATCCAGGGTACATCAGCAACCTATCAAGCAACAAATGTTTAAAAATGGTATCTGGATACACAACTTCTCAGTAGCTTTTTTGGTTTTCATCACACTCTGAAGGCTTTTAATCATTACCTCATTGACTTAGTGTGTGAGATTCTATGTCCCTGAGGACCTGGGTTGTGCCTTTCCGTATCTCTCTGATTTGCTTACTGCGTGAAGTGCTTGAGTGGTTTGAGCGAAGGAACATTAGAATAGTACTATGGCATGGTGTTAAAAACTCAGTGTAACCCGTTCGACTTAATATGTAACTTCTACTGGGATAAATGGAAAAATGTTCAGTCTTTAGCTGCTCCACATTTATGCTTTGTCTCTCTCCAGCTCTAAATGTATTATCTGTGTTCTGCTTTCCATCACAGATGAATTGGGACTGCCTCAAGCTGGCTGTTCTATATTTTAAAACCATTACTGGTAAAGACTATGTTATGATACATCCAGTTCCAGTGAACTGTGTTTGAGGGACGAATAAAGAACTCATGACTGCCAGTTGAAGAGATACTAATGTATAAATGTGAATAAACACATAAATACATATATGTAGGTACATAGACAAATGCACATATATACAAAATCATAATTTTCATCTTCGATTCTTAATGGTGCTGCCCTAAAGGACACTGCTTCTGCCACATGGTTGAAAGCACAGTGGTTATTGCTGCCTTTTGTCCTCCTCTCCCTGAATTTTTTTTATTTTTTTTCTCATTTCCAAATTGGTCTTCACAGCTCAAGTTCATTTCTTGTTAACAGTCAGTTTCATTTTCTGTTAGCACAGCCCCTCTAATTTTTCCAATAGTGCAGCATGAGATAACAAAAGAACAGCTATTCTCACTTGCAATTTAATTTCTTGCAATATTGTGGACAGAATGGTAATTAAACAACGTTTTGCTATTTCAGGAAACTGAGCACAAAGTACACAAACCATTGGTCCATGCAGAGTCTGAACACTTCATAGTATTAAGGTATTTATCTTCAAGACAACTTCTCCCAGGAGGTGAGAGTATAATATCTGTTTTTCCTGATGATGAATGGATGCACAGAACTATTAATTGACTTCCAGTGGCATATAAGGAAGAGTCACTAGACAAATCTATGTCTCTTGACTACTGAACTTTTAACCATAAAACCAAACTCCTTTCAATAACTCATGTACTGTATACTTAAATTTAACAGATCCTGTTTCTTTCTGTTTGTGTGTCCATCTAATACTGCCAACTATAATTTTGGAGTAGTATCTTTAGTAAGAGTAAATAGGAAGAAAATCAACTTCTCAAGATTCTACCTGATTAGCAGTTTTGGTGTTTGTCATTACAGGCATAGAAATCAGCTACTTTTAGTCAATTACTTTTCCCCCAAAATGCAAATAATTTCTTCCATGTCTAAGGCTTTGAATTTATGTATGTATTCTGTTAATTTTTTCAACTGGAATGTGTTTAGAGTATGGTGAAGCTGGTTTTATATCAAGTGATGAGAAAATCTTGAGAAGATGGCTGGGAGGCTAAGTGTTCAGACAGTCAAGTTTCTTATAAGATATTAATACAGAAGTAGCTATAAAACATTTGGGAAAGCATTTCTAAAAATATTGTGGCTTTAATGATAATAAAAATTAAAGAAGTGCTGTTAATGTAGATTAATTTTTAATGACTGCATAAATAACCTTCATATATGTACATATAATGAACTTGTATTATATCATAGAATCATATAGTGGTTTGGGAAGGGACCCTGAAGATCATACAGTTCCAACCCCCCTGCCATGGGCAGGAACACCTTCCACTAGACCAGGTTGCTCAAAGCCCCATTCAACCTGACCTTAAACACTTCCAGGGATGGGGAAGCCTCAACTTCTTCGGCCAACCTGTTCCAGTGCCTCACCACCCTCACAGTGAATAATTTCTTCCTAATATCTAATCTAAATCCACCCTCTTTTAGTTTAAAGCCATTCCCCCTTGTTGTATCACTACGTGCGCTTGTAAAAATTCTCTCTTCCTATTTCTCGAAGGCCCCCTTTAAGTACTGGAAGGCTGCTCTAAGGTCTCTGCAGAGCCTTCTCTTCTCCAGGCTGAAAAAGCCAGCTCACTCAGCCTGTGTTCACGGGGGAGGTGCTCCAGCCCTCTGATCATATGGAAACTAGTTAGGCAAAGTTCTAAAAAGGCATATGTGAGAAGTGGTTCTTTGGGATTTTGTTTAGTATCAGAAGAGACAAACTATTTACAAACTTTTTGCTTTATCGGACTATTAATTTATTTTTTTTTTTTTTATAAAGTCCATTAAGATGGCTCTGATCAGTTTGTGGCTGTGACTTTTTACAATAAGCTGGCAGAATAAAACCTATCCAAAGTAATAAGTATTAATTAAGGTCTACCTAATGTCATGTAATATGGTTGTTACCACTCCATTTTACTTTCTCCTTGTCCGTCCACTAATCCAAGCCCAGTTATTGAGCATGCTGGATGCTTCTTCCTCAAAAGCCCCAGCTAAATTCAGGCAATGGGATAATTTATTTTATAGAAGGGCATAAAGAAACTAAGCAGTTTGCCAGAGATCTAAAAAGCAAAGCAGAGAAGTGAACAGCTCTGTGTACATATTTCAGTCCCCCAGGATACAAAATGTGGATATTTTGATATTGCTTGTATACTGCTTTAAATTCTGAGCTGCTCCATTCACTGAACACCAAAACATTTCAGGGCTGCTAGTTGCAGGTTCCATAGACCCCTTGCCTTTCATTACTCTAAGCTGCAATTCATCACTGTCTTACTAGAAGACAAAAAAATGCAAACTCTGGTGAACTGGCAGTCTGAAGCACTTTCCCATTTTGCTTGATTTCTCTTTAGTATAAAAAACTATCAGCCTTTACAGCTGATGCTGAGCTTCCTGACATCAGTTTTCTGGAAGGACACTATTACTTTCTTTCACTTTGTAAAAAAGTGGCAGTGCATGAGCAAGGTGTGTTTGGTCTCCAGCCAAGAAGATCAGGCCCTGGTCATAGCAGAGCTTGATCTACCACAACTCAACAAGTTGTTGCTGAACAGCTGATCTGCAGTAAAGGACTCTGAGTCCCAAGCTCAGATTGCAAGCCATCCTACTGGCTGGTTATGAACATATTTAGCTGTTGTCAGTGCAAGAAGCTTACAAATGGGTCCATGACCAGGGATCTGATGGTGATGTGGAGGTTGCATGGAGGGGCTGTAACACAGTCTCAGGTAATCTGCTTACGAGGAAAGACTCCCTCTGCAAAAACAGCTGTTTACTAGGAGGAGTACATCTGCTTGCCACTGCTCTTGGAGGAAGCATGCTCACTTTGTGCCTTATGGAAAAGGCTTAAAAGAGCTGTTTGGACGTCTTTATCAAAACCAGGGCTAAATCCCAAGTTGCAGTTCAACTTGGCATACTCCCAGAAGCCAGTCGTATCCTGAGTTACAGAAACGCTTAAGAAAGTTGATCGAGAAATGCTGTGCAAGACTCCTCAGAGCTGGAATAGTGGACATCCTTTCCAATCCTCTGCCTAAAACTGTTGGATAGTTTTGCTAATCCAGACACAAGAAAGTGAGCCTTACAATACTGCATTTCAGCCTTCCCAAAGAGAAGTTCCCAGAACTGGAATAAGGTTTTTTTTTTTGCAATAGTGTGTGTTTCTGCTCATTTTAAAACCAAACAAGACAAGTCAGTGTCACAAAATGGATATATTGCTCTACAATGCCACCATATCTCTGTTTCCTTCTGAAAATATTTGCTATTGTGTATCAGCAGAGATCTCTACAAATGTCTGCAGAAAGCTGGTGTCACGCTGCACCAAGACTTGTGTCTAAATAGACCTTAATTTCACCCCAAAGGAGCACTGTGACTCTATACTCTTCTGTCCTATTGTGTCACTAGTAAAGATACTATGCTTTTTTGCAAGCTGCAGCCCAGGTGCGCTCATTATCACTCTCTACAACTACCTGAAAGGAGGTTGTAGTGAGTTGGGGGTCAGCCTTTTTTCCAATGTAACAAGCAATAGGGCAGGAGGTAATACCTCAAGCTGCGCCAAGGGAGGTTTAGTTTGGATGTTAGGAAAAATTTCTTCACAGAGAGGGTGATCAGCTATTGGAACAGGCTGCCCAGGGCAGGGGTGGAATTACCATCCCTGGAAGTTTTCAAGAACCATGTAGGTGAGGCCCTTAGTGACATGGTTTAGTGGTGGTCTTGGCAGTCTTGGGGTAAAGGTTGGACTTGATCTCACAGGTCTTTTCCAACCTAGTTGATCCTATGATTAGCTCAGCCAGCAGCTGCTGTGAGTCAAAGCTGGTGGATAGCAAAAGAATGCAATCTTGGTGAAGAAGATATCAGGAAAACTATATCTAAATGAGCTGCGGTAGTGGTTGTGCATGAAGTGCTTTTGTATTAATGACAACCCCTTCATTTGCAAAAAGCACAGAAAATCAATCAAAAACAGATGCAAACAAAGAAATGATGAATTGATCAATAAAGCCATGGGCTAATCAAATGGCACCCTCCTCATTTAGTTTAATAAAAAAAGAACAAATGCTGGTTATGGCTCCTGGTTTAGGATGGCAAACAAGCACTGACTCAGACTTCAGTTAATTAAGTCATGTAAGCTGAATGGAATAGGAGTCCACTTTGGGTTTTTTTTTTTTTTCATTAATGAGATAAATTGATTCCATTTCCAAATTTCATACACCTTTCTTCTCCAAAGACTGTAAAAGAACCATGAGTACATGAGTTTATATTTGTGTATAGCCTCATAGCTACATTTTGTAAAAGCAGGACTACAGGACACAGAAGAGCTCTGCTCCACTGCAGAAGTTTATGCCTTTACACTATGTAAACCATGTCATATAATCAAGATCCATCTTCAGAACCACTAATCTCTACTTTTATTGCTCTAGAAAGCCTCTCCCCAGTCTACTAGAAATAATTGCCTAGTTTCCAGATTAACCATGTTTAAACTACCTTGTATTTAGTTCTTTCAAAAATTTGAGTGTCTGTGGTTGGGGTATCATTTTTATGTCTGATGCTTAACTGGAGATGCAATTGTGGGCATTTGTACCATGGAGAGAATCTGCCTTATCTGTCAAAGAGCAAGCTATGGTCACTTTATGGTCTAAAGCTTTCTGAATTTAAATGTGATACTCAGAAAAAACGCAACTTTGTTCATGTGCCATAGATGAACAATGAACTTGCTCATTGTTTATCTTCTAGTTCAAAAGCAAGGAGAAAATTCTTATTTCAACTACCTAGAGTTGGGAAGGAAGTTGATATAAAAGGATATGATGTAGATTTAGACTTGGGCCTTTACAATGATTTAGGAATCATACAATTATCTTTGTCCCTCAGCCTCTCTGGGGAGGCAAAACAACAGATTTGATTCTTCCAGACAAAGCTCCAGAGGTCTGCAGGACTGCCTGTCAGGCATGTGCTTGGGTATTCCATGGCCATAGGTTACTGCATTGATACTGTCTGGGTATTGCAACAATCTATGTATGCTTTGATATTCTTTGCTCTCTGGGGATCCTTTCAACCAGGTAATGGGTGCTTTTACAGAAGTAGTCATCACCAGTGAGTATTAAACCAATGAAGGTTATAGTTTTTTCTGGATAATATTTAGCATGTCTGTGATGCTCGAGTATAACAACCATCTGTGTGTTTAATGATGACTCCTTCCACCTCTCTGCTCTACTAGACTAATTGAAAGCATTTCCTACTGTCTCTCTTTTGTCAGGAAGAATCTAGGACGAGCAGTAACATTTGCACAGAAGAGAGCTACTTTCCAGAAACTTTGCTCCCATGAATTTTTCCATAGCTTTTTTTAAAATTTTATTTCTTTTTTTCTTTTCTATAAGAGTGAACCTTGTATCAAGATAATGAGCTTCACACATTCAAATCAGGGCTTGAGTGATAATTAGGTCACTCTTACTAGAAGGATTTATTGACCTATATTCAATATTAGCAGCCCTAAGATTTCCTCCATAGAGAGTCAGTGAAAATCACCTTCATCAATCTTCAGGACACTGATAATCTTAATTTTTTCTCTATTTTAGGTTTTCAGAGCAGATTAATAAATAATGTACTCTGAGGGCCTGACTGAGCAGTTCTTCAAGATGTTGAGAAACCTCTAAAGGAAAAAGAAAATCTAAATTTTTAGATTTTCAAAGCAGATTAATAAAGATCAGCTTTTGGAGACTGAATAACTATTTTGAGATGAACTGAAGGGCTTTCATTGATTCTGGCAGTCACTGGATGATATGAAATATGTCGTACACACAGAAAAGAGCTAGCTATTTTTGTAGGAAAACAGCTTACAAGAGTCTCCAAAGCCAAAATCAAGCAGCTGATGCTTCCAAATGCGATGTATAGCTTGCAGAAAAAAAGGGAGTTCAGTCTGAGAAATTTTTTTCTTTTTTTTTATTCTGGGTCTTGGAGTTCCTTCAGAGCTCTTGACATGGAGAATGTGTAAATCAAATATTAGTGACCTTCAGATTTGTGTATATTTTAACATCTAACAGCCTAGTGAGGCTCTGATGTTGGTCTCTGGAGTATCCTGCAGGCCAGATACTATCTTGTACTGACTGGGATAATTGTTTTTTTTAATTTTTTTTTTATAATATAATGAAATGCAGCCCCATGCCTTTTTCAGTATGGGGCGATGAAACTGTCATGATGCAGTCTCAGAGCAAACAAAAGGAAGTAATCTTTACAAAACATACCCTTAGGCTGTGGAGTTCGTCGCTGCTGATTTTGTAAATACTAGAAGTTTACATGAATGTAAAAGATAAGTGAACAAATTAATGAAAAAAAAAAAAAAAAAATCTGTTGATGGGTTTGGTCCTTTGGTCCTTTGGACCTTTGGTTTGGGAACACCTGTAATAGAATTTCTTGGACAAGTGCCACTGAATGCTTTCCCTGTTCTAATGCTTCCTAAATTAGCTGAAGGAAACATCCTGGATCAGCTAATCCTCTTTCCTTGGCTAATCCTCTGCTCTCCTCAGCTTATGTGACCATTCTTCCTGTGTGTGTGCTTAGGCATGTATGTCCATCTTCTACCTGCATGATTTTTTTTAGGGGTTTGAATTATTACCAAATTTGACAAAGAGGTAGAAATCTCAACTACAACCAGTTCCTACACATTTCGTAAGAAGAAGTAGCTTGAAGGAGGTTGAGGAGTACTTATATGTGTTGTCAGTGGACGATCACAGCTTTTGCAAGAGTCTACATAAGAACTCACTGTCATTACGGTCCAGTTTTGGGAAAAACTGTCACTATTAGACATCACAAAATCCAGCCAAAGATACAGCCAACCAAACAACTCATTTCAGTTACTTTTTATCTCAGTATTTTCTTTGCAGAATTGAACCTGCAGAAATTTCTTTGAAAGAATATTACCATCTTCTTCTTTGGGCCTGATTCTAAATAGTGAAAATGGACTTGTGGGAGAAGTGAGGTCTTCTCTCCTCCTCATGAATTACAGGATCATGAAGTGTTCTTAGCAATGATTCAAGATTGGTCTCTGTAGAGCCTTCATGCTATGATTTTTATGTAGTTCAGTTCTTTATTTTAGTTCTTTATTTAGGAAAGGCTTACTGAGAAAATTCAAGACCGGAAGTCCTTGCATTAGAATACCTGACTCAACAGGAAAAAAGAAAGGCTTGCTGCGCCCTGAAAGTAGGAATAACAAACACATGCAAGACCAGGTTCTGCATCGTTTACTTCTCAGTTAGCAGGTTGCTCTGACTGGAGTCCAGCTGAATGCCATGAAGTTAGGAAAGAGGGTCAGAAACAGTCGTGTAATGAACTGGCTGTCAGAAGGCAAACTGGCTTGCGCCTCTGGGACACAAACGGGATTGCTGGTGTTACTGAGCCTTAACAAGCACAAGCTGGGAAGGACATTCCTGTACTAACAGCCCCTCCCGGCGTTGGTGCTGCTGCATTAACAGCTGCGCTTTGAGTTAGCAGGGTTTAAAAGTCCCACAGGATTTCCCACATAGGAACTGGAAAGTGGCCATGTATGCATCTTTCCTGGTTTTAAAAAAAGAAAAAAGAATCGACCCGTGCCAGCTCTCCCTTATCTCTTTTCACTTTCTAGTCCCACTGTTTACTCTCTAATAAGATCAAAAGGCATCTAAAAGTAACAAGTTTTGTTTGGTTTTTGTTTTCTTCCCTAGTAAGCTCTTTTCCAGCATGTTGATACTCTAGATAACCGACCATGTCTTTGTGTTTATTAATGAGAGTGATTCTGGCCTCCAGATCCATACATTTGATAGCAAACAGATCACTCTAGAGACCTGACTGGACAAGAACAACTAATTGGTACACAAGGTTGGGAACATTTGCAGTGAAAACTCTTGTCAGGGGAGACTGGAGATCCCACCCAGGTGAAAAAAGTCTCCTCGGCGTATCTGTATATGTACATGTGGATAGGCATTTAGATAAATGGGAAAAAGGAAGAGAGAAGTCGGCTCTTTCAGATGCAATATAGATTAGCACTAGCTAGTTATCATAAATCAACACTGAATTCGAGCTGCATGAGCTATATGTAGTTAGTTATCATGCTCAAGTATTACTGAACACACAGACAATGCTAATGACTGCATGGATGAAAGGAGTGCTTAAGGGGAAGTATATGTGCTAACTTGACTTCCAATGGGCATTGCTTATGTGGGCTAGTGTCGTGGTTTAAGCCCAGCTGTAACTCAGGAAGATCACACAGTCTCTGGAGTCTCCCCTTCCCTTCCTCCCCCCCACCCCCGGAGGGATGGGGTGGAGAATCAAAAGAATGTACCTCCCATTTGTTGAAATAACAACAGTCCAGTAACTAAGGTATAACACAAACCACTGCTGCTACCACCAATAATAATAATAATGATAAGGGAAATAACGAGGGAAGAGAATACAACTGCTCACCACCTGATGAAGGAGCCGCGAACTCACTCTTCTGGGTTCCTGCCCCCAGTTTTTACATTCTGGGCATGATGTGCTGTGATATAGAATACCTCTTTGGCTATTTTGGGTCAGGTGTCCTGTCTCTGCTTCCTCCCGGCTTCCCCTCCTCCCTGGAAGAGCATGAGACTCAGAAAGTCCTTGGTCAGACTAAACATTACTAAGCAGTAACTGAAAACATCAGTGTTGTCAGCGCTGTTCCCAGGCTGAAAGTCAAAAACACAGCCCTGCACCAGCTACTAAGAAGGAGAAAAATGGCTGCTACTGCTGAAGTCAGGGCAGCTAGAAACTTGCTTAAAGCCAGAGTGACTGTTCTTAAGTTGTCATATAGCCTAATAGTTAATAACTTAGACTAGAAAATTAGTTATTCTTTCATATATTTGTGCAGGAAAGAAGAGGGAGAATGAGATGGGTTGGAAAATGTACACCCAAAAAATGGATGAAATGTGGAAGGGTTTTGGCTCTGTTCTTAAATTAAGGATAGAGTTGTTTCATTTTGCTCATGCATTTCTAGCTTTCTGGCCTTTGAAAAATTTCTAATACAAATCAAATCCCAGAAAGAAAGAAGCAATTTCTCAGAGGCGGAAAATAACATCAAAGTAGAAATGATTTTTTAGACCTGGCATTTCTGGGAGGTTTAATGATAAGTCAAACTTGCCAGAGCAGAGAAAATCTGAGCTAATACACAGTGATCGGAGATTTTTCCCTTGACTACACATCTAATACTGTCAACAAGCCTGCATATTGCCTACAAAGATGGGAAGGCATTGGCTAAAAACCATATGTGCAAGCTTGGGAACCTCTCTTTTGCAAAAAGGCAGATGCTTCAGATAAAAGTTTTTATTCATAGATTTATTTGAGTAAGTATAAAGTGAAGGTCAAATTCATTGGACAGAATCCTTGCAAAGCTTCCCCTATTTACTGCACAGGGATACTTCACTACCGTAGGAATAAACATTCCCTCCTTCCCAATTTGAACTACTCAAATGTATGAGGCAAGAGAGATGCAAAATCTGCTGGTGTCATGGGTCATAAGGAGGAAGAAATCTGAATTTAGAGTCATAGGATTATCTGGGAAAGGTCTGGCTCACAGATGGATAGAGGAGGAGGACTCACTGTTGGACCTGTAAATCTTCATATTCTGTGTGCCAAGTGGGAGTCCTGTTGAACACTCAGGTGCATTGCCAGATTGGAGAAAGATGCTTAAAACCCTGCTGATCTCTTTATTGCTGAACTCCACAGGAGTGAGCAGCCAGTAGAGTTTAGTTCCCTGGATGAATTTAAATGAGTCACAGAATGAGAAGAAACACAGAAAGAGAGTTGCCAGCACGAACTGGAGGAGGTACAGGAGGATTGCTGTGAACATATAATAATAATGCAGGGCTTGAGGTGGTCCTGGTGTCCAGGAGAGGTGTCTATGCAGGCTTACAGTCATATCTACCAGGTGGTCCTGGTGTCCAGGAGAGGTGTCTATGCAGGCTTACAGTCATATCTACCCAAAAGCCTTGTGCCCTGAGAAAACTGAGTACTGTGTAGATCTTCAGTGTTAGTCCAGCGACTAGCAGACTTACCTCCTAGACTCCTCTCAGGAAGCCAGTTCCCTGTCCTCATACCTACATTCTTCTTTCTAGGAAGAGAACATCTTTTAGGGGAGAAACCCATCCATTAAAATGGGAATATGGAAAGGGCAGTTAGAAGTGTTAACTTTAAACAGAGATTAGAGGGAGGCAACCATTATTTTTGCTCTTGCCATTAACAGTGCTTTTAAGATTTCCTGTCAGTATTGGAATATGGTATGTATTAAATTAGCAAGTGTTTCTGGTTTGTGTGTAGGACATACTGCTGGGTATATATAGCTCATTAGCAATATTTGCTGAATTCATATTTATTCCCAGAATCAATACTTATACTAATTAAATCATCTGTTTAGGACTGCCCTATGCTGTAGCAGAAGGAGTCTGTTCCCATCATGACACATGCAATACAGCATTTAGTTCCCATTATTATTAATGAGCATTGCAGGCTTAATTCTTGATGCGAGTCTCTGAATAGGCATGCACAGCCTGCATCCATCTGCCTAATGTTTTAAGCAGTGCCTTTTCCAGCACTCAGGGTGCTTTAACCCTTCCCACACCTTTGCTTTGGCATCACGAACGAACTTCAGCAGCAGCTCCAAAACAACCACATGGCTCTTCATTATCTTGGTTAACTTTGGAAGAAGGCCTAGGAGTCCTCACAAGGAAACCAGGGGGATAAGCTGGATATGATGGACCTGTAGAACTGCACAGAAGAGTGAGAGCATCCAGATTTCCCCATGTTCCTGGAGGCTCTCATTTCAAGAGGGAAGTAGTGTTTCTGGCTGTTATCTTGCCCTTATGTTACAATAATACTGATTGTAATGATTCCCTATTCTCAGTACTGTTCACATATTGTGAAACATTTTGTGACTAATTTCTTTAATTGTACCAGGGTACGATTTCCTGCCCTGGAATTGGGCTGCTAAACTCAGTTTTTCCTCAGGGGACTTCCACTCTTGGAAGAGGACATGTTCTGGTATCTGCAAGTCCCAGCTTCCATTTATAGCTTCCCATCCAGGACATAGGTTTCTGCAGATCTTCTTCCAAACCCTGACCAACAGCTGCAAGGAACAGTTTCAACTTTTAGAGGTTCATCAGGTCCAATTGCCCCCTTCTGAAATCCAGGACATGGTGTCAAATTCTTTGCAGTAAATGACAGAGACTGAGTGTGCATGGAAATAGCCGTTGAACTGATCCCTTCTCTGCAAATCCTTGCTCACTTTTTTCCTTTGTCAAAGTGACAGGGGGAATTTCTCCTTTACAGAAATTTGCATTTCACAGCTGCAACTTATTGCAGCAGGTGTGAGTGGCCTCTTGCTTCAGGACATGAGGCAGCTCCAGGCTTTTACCCTGTTACAGCAATATAAATTCCTCTGCCATGACTAGACTTTATTCTCCATTGGAACATTCCTGATACAAAAGAAAATGCATGTGGTTGGCATTTTGCCCATTAGTCTCTCTTTCCCATCTCTCTTTGTTTCTCCCATGTGCTGAAACAACCTCCCTGGGTCTTCCCTCACTCTGGGGCTTTCTGGAAATGGCTGTTCTTCTTGCTGAGGCTCTGAGTGATTGGCAGATATGTTCATTTGGGCTCAAACGATGCCAGGTACTTGGCCCAGGCAGTAAGCGTGGGCTGCGTAGATGTGGAAGTAGGTGCCCAGACAGCCAAGAGATGGCACTTCCACGGTCACAGGAGGTTTGAGAAATACTGGCTGACTGCACTGGGCATGTGGGACTTGGGCAGGAAAACATGGTGGGGCAGCTGCACAGCATGCATGAGAAATGGAGACATGGTGTGAACAGGTGAAGAAGATATGTGGCCTGTGGAGTCTGCAAATGGTGAATTTCCACTTAAACTAAGTGTGACACGGGTGAGATTTCTCCCAAGTTATCACAGGCATGCAGTTCCTTTTCTCCAGCTGGCCCAATCAAAATTAAGAGTAACTTTAGGGACCGTAGTATGGGCTCTGCTGATGTATCAATTGCAAAATCCATAACTTTTATGATGAGCCAATAAGGAAAATTAAGAATTAGGATTTTTCATCCTTTCTTTGTGCAGATTGCTAAAAAATCTGGAAAAACAGAAACTCAGCTAGAAGAGATAAAAGCACTGGGAGTTTTGTTTTTTCCTGGCTTGTGCAGTGCCTTTGTAAAGGGGTGTTTTTGTATATTTGTTTGTGCATGCACTGTGGTTGTTGTGTGCGCAATGCCAAACACAATCAGCCACAAAGCCCATTGTATGTTAAATCACAAACCTACTGTTCCCTGAGGAATTTGATCACTGCCTTTGATCAACCCGTGCAACTGTCTTTTATGAGACAAGCGAAGTAGCTGTAGGCACCTGGTCTATTATCTCTTGGGCTTGCCAGGGTTTCTATGAAGTTCATCCTGAAGATCCTACTTTGCTAGGATGAAGGCATATGAGTATGCTTTAGGCATTTGTTTACCTTGTTTTCACTGGTTGTTTTCTATAATTCCACCTTATTCTTGCCCCCTTTTTCCCTTAGGTAATTCTTAATCTTAAAGAAAACCCATAACACCCAACCCTGCCTGATGCAATTTGAAGTAAGGCAGTCATGCTTTATTAAGGGCTGCAAAACACTTTGCGGCATGAGGGTTTTCACATGTAATCAGATGCAGCAATTGGCTTGATTGCAATTGCTTCTGGATCTGTTACACAAACACCTGATTAGATTTTAGCAGTGCTGCCAATTCTGGAGGGGCTTTCATCCTCACAACATGAATGGGCCTCAGGGAAATCACGTGCCTCATCCTTAGTGCCACCACCTGGAGATGGGAGAAACACGATGGGCAAACCAGTTAGCCAGGACCTGCCCTCTAAAGAAACTGTTGCTGAGTGGGAAAAGTGGATGAATTTCCAGTTCCTCTGCCTGCCCAGTTTAACACTGGGAAGTGCTTTCATATTCTTCCTTCAGTTTTCGTGGTGTTTACACCAGACACCCATATCTTGACTGTAGAGCTCTATAGACTGTGTGTAGTCTCTATGCTCTGCTGTCCCACCTGTGCCTTTGGGAGGGGGATGAACATCACCAGACAGGGAGATGCCAGAAGGGAGGAACATTTTTCCTGTCTCTCTCCCCTCCTGTAGATGGGTAGTGGTCTGCAATGCCCACCTGGATGGAGAAACCAGCAGAGGTGGCAGCATGGTGGCATCAGACAGTAGTCAAAGCTGGTAATGCTGAGTCCTCAGTAATTTCTCATAATTGTTCTGGGCCTTTGTATTGCAGAGGTGTTATAGATACTCATCTGTATAGGCTCATTGTAAGGGCTGTGTTGTCTGTTCTGTCTATTTGCAGTCCTAAAAGGCAGAGGATGTTGCATGTCTCTTCCTCTGCCAGCTCAAGGCTCCACATCTCAGCAGACCTGGAGCTCTTCAGCTCAGATGAGAGGTATAAGTGCTTGAGAGGGTGTTATGCTGCTCCCAGTCACGGTGGAGCTTGGTGGTACTGTGTATACATTGTGCAAGTGCCCAGTAAGGGGATTGTGTCAGGTTTCCCCCACCCAGGACATCCTGGGGATTCCTGAGACATGTGGACAGCGGTGGATGTGGTGATTTCAACTAGGGACTAAGAGAACTTTTAGAAAAGATGTTTTTCAACTGTGAACAAAATCAAGTCTTTGCTGAATGCCTTTGCTCTGGAAAGTCTTAATTCTGAAATATCAGACTGATGAATAGTGACATTTTTGATCTAAACAAATGCTGATGTTCTTGGCATTTTTTAAATGTCAGTGCAAAGCTAAAATCCTCTTATTTGACTCTTCTCCACTAAAAAAATAGATCATCAAGTTGAAACAGTTTTGTTGTGAAAAATATCACATGTAATTAAAAGAAGAAACCAAAAGCTTCTGTTTCATGAAGAAAATATTTTAACAAAATAATTCAGCCCACTGTAGGGCAGTAGCTTATGCAGTCACCACATCAGCTGGCACCCCAAGTGGTGTTTGAGGGAGGACAACTTCAGCATCAGTCTTTTTGTTGCCCTGGGGGAGTTATGTTAAGAAGACCAAATTTTTGCAGGTGAAATGTTCTGAAAGTCACTCACCTTTGTGCTGTTTCCAGTTTGATGTTCAGAAATGCCTTGGGGCTCTAGAAACTTCTGACGATTTTCAGTCACTTAGTCCCACTCTGGGAACCCATACATGCACCTGCCAGTCAAAGTGATGAGAAATTTGCCTGAAGAAAGTTTACAGAATTGGGCTTTACTCTGATTTGGTTTTCATCATGTAGAATAAAGTGCTTATTTACTTTTTTCCACTTTACCTTGCTTGGACAATTAAACCCCTGAGTCATTTTGCTTTTATTTCAAATCAGTTGCATTCCCTGATTCCCTGACTTGCCTGGAGTTTTATAATACTCAGCTACCAGAAGGGAAAAATGGCATTAAAACCCCTGAAGATGTTAAAATTCATACGTTTGGATTTACAGTGCTGCAGGGGATATCCATTAATTTGATGTATTTCTTGATTTCTCTGTATTGTGTGTGTGTGTTCTTATTAAGATTTTTAGCATCAATGAGATATGCTATTAGTTGTTCACCTCTTGAGAATAAACCTGTATTTTACAGCCGAGGGAGAAGGTGATGTTAGCCCAGGGGACATTAGTGGAGACCATAGAGCTAGGCAACACAGAGAGCCCTGAACCTGGGACAACATACGAATCCTAGGGTACCCCTGCCTGAGAATTGTTGGCAGAACTGCTTATGAGGAAGTTGTTGCCCGCTGGAGGCCTGTCTCAGGCATGTGATGTATGCATCTCATTCGCATTAACAGAAATAAGCGAGTGAAAATTAAACCTTTAGTTGGCTGGGAACACTTTTCCTTGGACTGGATTTAGTACTTAGTGACAAGAAGCATAACAAAGCTTCATAGTTTCCCTGCTAGCTTACTGCATCTTATGAGGGCTTTAGCACTCAGTGAGGGCACATGTCTTCTTTCTTTCCGTGTCTGGGAACACTTGCAGCACAATTTTAACTTGTCACATTCGACCAGTAAATTTGGGTACTTTTGACTCAAGAAGAGTTTTCTAGAAGCATACACACAGATAGATGTCAGAGTACAAGGATGGATTAGGTGCTCAAAGCTTTATAAATCAGAAGCGTTTCCAAAGAGTTGCAATTTCTTGACTCCTAAACATTTCCTATGAAGATGAAGAGACCCTCTGAAATCCTGCATCTGTGGGTTACTGTACAGCACACATGATCTTATACTTAGCTTCCTTTCACAGATGCTTGTGGAATGGCGAAACTGTGAACTTTGGGATGACTTTGAATAGCTTTAATCTTAAATAGCTGAGATAAGACTTAAAATGGACTATTCCCTGTGGGAAGCTAAAGGCAATAAAATATTCCTCAATCTTTATAAAAATTTTCCTTTTTTTCAAAATCCCATGTTTGTTGATCTTGAGTACTCTGTTTGAAAGCCTGGATCTGGCAATCCTGTTTGATGTTTGGCCCTTTTAACCCTTCCCGGGGTTAAAAAGAAACCCCGCAGAAAGCAGAGACAGCTGTGACAGGAATGATAGTCAGCTTTCCATGTCTGAAGAGATCAGGTGCTAACATAAATATTGCCACATATTGATCTCCAGGGCACCTCTCCCCTGGGGCCCAATATTTGTTTTGTTTCGTTTAGTTTCATCAGTTATGTATTTAGATAAATATTTTGATTTAGGGGATGTGTTGCCCTGGGCCGAAATTTAATACAGACTCTGAATGTGTGTAGAAGTTGAGGGGGCATCATGGTGGCATCATCATGACATGGATCAGCAGAGACAGTCAAAGACCCCATGAGCCAGAACAGAGCGTGAAAATAGGCAATTTTCATGGCACATTAAAAGTTTATTCATTCATAGGAATTATCCATCCTCTTCTCCTCCTAGGTCACAGAGTAGGCTAAAAAGTCTGTAGTCAATACAGCTTTCTTGTGTCTAAAGTTGTTGCTGCTGTGAGATATCCATGGCCAAATCCTTCATAACCGCTGGAGTTTGAAGGCAAGTTATGAGCAATTTTTCGCTTTTACCTGTTGAAGGCCACTTTTCCGCAGAATTTTAGAGGGGGACTCAAGTAAGCTTGACGCAGGTAGTAATTTTAAGGTTGTTATTTCAGTGTAACCTGTTACTGGAAAGGATTGCCTTCAAAGCCAAACCAACCCCCTGGGAAGAAATAACGTTTGCATCCACAAGCTGCAGGAATTTGAACTCTGGGGCAGCAAAGCATGGTTGTGGGCTTTCATGCCATGCCAGGAGGCTTTCTCAGTTTGCTGGGGGGCACAAGTGTAGCTTCTGTCAACAGCTTTCAGCAATGGCGCTAAAAGGCACATCCATTCCCCATGCACCACTACTCTCATGCCAAAGTATTTTGCTCTTTCCCAGGAAGCACATTTCTTCTGCCTCTCAAGAAAAATTCACACTTTATCCAGAGTGTTGTTGACCTTTTGGAAAATAACAAAGACATGAGTCTTGGAAGATGGACTTGCTGTGTCACCTCAGGGACTAAACAAATTAACAGTCCCCAGCTTGGAGGAGATGCCACACATAGGATCCAAAGCCCATGCAATGCAGTCATCCCCAGTTACCTGGAGACATCTGCAGCTCACTGCCTGCCCTGGTTACAAAAAAGTGGCTAGTGCTTTATTCCTTTGGTTTTTAAAGAGCTTTGGCTCAAATACCTTCCTGTCAGCACCGGACTGTAAGTATCTTAGTGAAATCTGAGCTTACAAACTACTCCTTCCTCAGTGTGAGACACTTCATTAACTTTAGGGGAAAGACAGGAATGGTACAGTATAAATGAAGGGCAGGTCTGTGTTTCACTGTTGAGATCATAATTAGCAAGAAGAAAATTTAGCAAGTTGGGATGGTTTCAGGGCTTCATATTAGGGGGAAAAATCAAAAAGAGAGTGAGAAAAAAAGGTAGAAAAGGAAGAAGTCAATGTCACAAATATAATACAAGAGAGCCCTAAGTCAGCATTTCCTTGTCTTGTTGTTATACAAGTCCTTTTTGTGTCTCACAGATAGCTGTTCCACAGCAAAAGTGACACGTATTTTTTAAACAAAGAAAGTTGCCAATTAGAATGTCTTGAGTTTATTTCAACACTTTGCATTCTGGAAGCCTCATTGCTTGGGAGGGAAGGCACAAGGTTGTCTGCTCTGCTGTGAAGCAATACAGTCCTTTCAAGTACATCTTACATGACCACCTTTTGTCAGAAAATGTATCAAATCACAGATATCAATGTATAAAAGAGACTTAAGAGGCCATCTAATCCATGCCTCCAACCCGGAGATTGTTCTATGGAGCCGTTTTTCTATGAGCTTCATAAAACCGTTCTGCAAGAGTCATTACACTTTTCTGAGCTACCTAGTTTCTAATTCTCCGGATATCTAATCTAAATCTCAGTTGAAGAGCTCACACCCACTGCTTTTTTCTCTGTCCCTGATGGACACAAGGAGATGTCATAGCATGGAATCTGACAGATGTCAGGTTAACCGCCTCCCATTCAAAGCAGAGCTAACTCCTAAGTCAAAACAAGGATCTTTCTCTCCCCCAGTGACAAATGTTAACTTACTTAAATACCATTATCAGAACTTCTCCCCTCTCCTGGGAGAAATGCAGTTTGGTGTCAATGATTTGAATCTTCTTTCATAGATCACATTTGCTAGACTGTAGCTATTAGTCATTGCTCTTTTGTTAGTCATAGCTGTATATATGGTGAATGCTCTCATACATACATGCATGCACCCATACACAGACACATGTAATTTTGATGAGCAGAAGCCTTTCCTTGGCAAGATGATTTGGTAAAGTGAACTTAATTCTTCATGCTGGGAGTAGCAGACTGAGTTTTGCGATGTGAAGTGCAATGAAACATTAAATGGCAATATGCTATCTGGCCAGTAGAAGTGCTTGCATCTTGTAGTATGATGGATGGAACATTGTTAATGATATGGCAACAGAGGATATGCTTGGCTTCAACTGTTTCAGCAGTCCCTGCAGAAGGAAAGAGTCTCTCAAGTATCTTTTCAGAGTGTATTTACTTTTTTAGCCATTTCAGAGTGTATTTACTTTTTTAGCCATTGCTGTGGCTTTGACTATCAGCACGATTTTAACCTGCTATCTGAGCTAGCTATTCAGCATCCCTATGCTAGCTAATAATGTGTTTTTGAAGAAATTAACTGCGAACAGGAGCTCGTGCTGTTTGCAGGATCACTGAAGGGCTGTACTTTGGACCCTAGCTTCAAGCAACAAGTATCCTTTCTGTATGCTGACTGGCATGACTGTGCAGATATCTTGATGAACAGGAGAACTGGTCTACAGTAATCCAGCTGTACACAGTTCTGAAAACTCATAGAGCAAAGAAGCAAGGAAGCAATGCTACAATGCAACTACTTCTAAGAGAGAACATTATTTTAACATTTGCATAGTTGTAGTGTGGAAGAAATCCAGATATAGACAGGACTCCATTGAGTCAAGCGCTGTAGAAACACAGAGCAGGGAATTTAGTAATCACAAACTAAGCCTAAATAAAGGATAGTAGTATGATACAGAGGGACTTAGTACAGTGAGGATATAAATCTTTCAAAGCAATGAAAACTGCTTAATATTGCCATAGTTTTGAGGCATTGCTATGGCCCAGGAATGTTGTAAGGACTCAAATAAGGAGGTAGCTTTCCTAAATGAAGCCAAGGACATCTTTATCCCAGTTAAAAATTGAATTTTAAACAAGCTCAGACACAACCAATTCTACAGTTACTATGCAAATAATATGTGGGTTGGTGTCGTAATGCTTTTAGTGGGTAGGTATTTTTATTTTACTTGTTATGTTGTTACTATAAAGTGTTGATCAGGACAGTGATATTCTACCTGTAGCTAGTCCTGGGTCTCTGGATACTTCTAGGACTTTCCTGAAAAGGGAACTGAGAAAAAAAAAAGAAGTGTATTAACAGTTGGATTGAATCACTGTAGGGGGTTTCACATTCTGTCACTGGAATACTCTTACACTCCTGCAACTGAAAGAGATGGAAAAAAAACTAGTGTAGAATGAATAAATAGGAAATAATTGAATTTCTTGTTTACGTTTTCCCCAGCAGATGTTCAGTTGTTGAAGTGTTAGAGCTCCAGGATGATGGAAGAGTTTATGAATGTCCTCCTTCTCTGTATTGTTGCCTCTGGGGGTGCCACCAAGCTGGGCTGGAGGTGGCAGCAGCTGGTATGTCTCGGTGGGATACTCAGAGTCATGGTTGTCATTCACTGGTCTGGTAGAAACCACAGTTGTCATCTGCTCAGTCACCACCTGGTCCCTGTCACATGCCACAGAAATTGATATAAATCAAACCCTCTCTGCAGTGGGGGCCTTCAGAAAACAAATTAATGTTTTAAAGCACAAGAAAGGAAATGTGAAAGATGGAGCCCCAACAGTCTGTCAGTGAGCTGGGGGGTTGTCTCACTGCTTGGGCTGAATGATGAAGGAAGTTTTCAATATGTGGGAGCATCTCTAGGAACGTAACTGGAAGAGTAAAGTCCAAATCAAAGCCTGGTCAAGACAAAGAACATGTCTTCCTTTGCACAGGGGTAGTGAGCTCTAGGAGGAAATAGCAGGTAGGGGAAGGGGTGGACTCTGCCTCTGAAGATGTGTGGGCCAGATGTCACCTAAGAAAGTAGCTTGTATAGAAGAACCATTTACAGGCTTAAGGAAGATAGGAGATCTTTGAGTTCAGAGATCATAATATAATAATATGTATAATTTTTATTGGTAAACTTTGACAAGCAGGTGGTTCAAGTGGTATCTTCACCCTTTCTGATGACGGCTTAGATTTGCTTATTTTCTTGTTAACTAAAACTAGCCTCAAAATGTGTCTGCATTGTTAAGGTTAGACTCTTGGAGCTGGTCTCAGTGGCGGGAGACCAGAGAACAAACAGAGTATTGGCAATGTCAGGGCAGATATATGTTCTTGTGCCCAGTATTAAGCAGGACATGTAGAACCTTTGTCTTCATATTAAAAATAAACTGATAAGGAAGTATATTCTATGGACTGCATTTTCCAGGACTCTTATTTTTCTGCGTGATGTCTGTTATCTGAAAACAAAATGCAAAGATTGCCCCATCCCATCCCTGGAAGGAGATTAACCAGTCAGTGACTCTGTTATGTATTTTTCTACAAACACTATTGAAACAGACAGGTACAGATGATTCACAGCAACTAGATCTACATTCATTTTTACCCACTCTGCAAAAAAACAAAATAAAGCAGGAAAGTAAGTAATTTCTGTCTTTATAAATTTAGATTATTAAAGTTACCCAGTGTGACTCACTCTTGGAGCATTAATTTTTATGCCAGTCAAGGAAAATTAAGTGACCTAATCACATTACATGTTCACAATTACAGTGACTGCAGAACTTTTCCTGTATTTGGTTGGAGGCTATTCCTTTTGGCTGTACTCTTTTGATACTGCTTTGCTGTGTGTGCAATTAAAGACTTTTTTTTTTGTTAACCAGTTTTTACATTACACTCAGCGGCCCCGTCACACAACTAAATGACCCATTTAACAAGCATGATAAAATCCTCATTAGGGCCTATTATAGGATTTAGTGGAATCTTCCTGCTTCACTACAGCACAGGCCTAATCTAATTAACTCCGCCACTTAATTCTCTCCCTCCCTCTTCTTACTGTTTATTGGGCTTTTGGTGCAAAACAGATCCAAGAAACACAATTAATGTAATTTATCCCAGAAAATCCCCAAACATTAGCAAACTACAAATGTAATTGAAAAAGGCCTCAAAGAGTTCAAGCGTAGTAGGCAATTACTCCAAAACTACAGCACAGCATATTGTCATGTTACTTATTATACTTTCCCAAGATGTGCAAAGAGGTAATTCTAATCAAGTGCATTTAAAGACATAATTAAGGCTCATCTTTGTGTTTGAGCAGCTTTCATATTTAATTGAAGAAAAAATATGTGCCTTCAAGAATGAAATGTTTTGCTAGGATGTGAAATATGGAAAGCAACTGAATGTTGTGCTCTTGAACCCATTGGTATAGAAGTAGAGCAATTCCCAGGTATAAAAAGTCTTGTACAGTACTTTGTAGCCAGATTTACCAGTCACCAGAAAAAAGAATTCAGTCATAAGTGGTAGGTAATCTTTAGTTTGATTTTTTTTTCATGGCAGCAAACTGTAGAGCATTTATGAAACACAAGATGTACTGCAATAATATCTGTTGGCCACTGAACATGGGAGGGACACTTGGGAAGACATCACTCTCCAGTTCTTTTCACAGGCTGAATCTTTTAATTTCCAGCACTGTTAGTCTTGTCTTTCGGGTGGTGAACTCATACGAGATGCCAAGACATCCCAGCCTTGTTACTCCACACCTGAGATCATAGAATCATAGAAACACAGAATAATAGACTGGTTTGGGTTGGAAGGGACCTTAAAGCTCATCTAGTTCCACCCCTGTGCCATGGGCAGGGACACGTTCCACTAGACCAGGTTGCTCAAAGCCCCATCCAACCTGGCCTTGAACACTCCCAGGAATGGTGAGCTGGTTCCAGAGGTGCCAGTTAGAGGTGAGGAGTTAGGGATTGACCTTGGTATTCAGAACTGAAGATCTCTTAATCAGTTGTTGGCATTCCTAGTTAGGTACTCATAAGATGAGGTTGCTATCTGGATAAAATAATTCTGACACTTCTGTCTTAGCACTACCTAGTAGTTAAGATAGATAGGTTTCCATAAGAAATGAGAGTCATCTCCACCTAGTACGGGAACATGATACAAAGTGCATGTTGGAGTGCTCAAGAGGTGGGAGATGGCGCAGAGAGGTATGGGTCTTGTCTAGCTCTCCATTTTAGCAGATGTGTGTGCTTGTATGTGTGTAAGAAGACAAAGAAGACAAAATAACTCCCCAGATATTGACAAAAGGAGGAAAAAGAAGGTAAGACACAGGTCCAGAATGCAGTGAGAGGAAAGCAAAAGATAAGTGAACATTTTTCATTCAAAAATGTCCAACAAGATATTAGATTGCCCGTATCTCAGAGGATGCTGATTTTATGCATACTTGCAAATAAATCATGTGTGGACCTCAACTTCCTCTTCCTGGAAAGAATCAGCAAAGTGTCTTGTGTAAACTGAACAGCAGCCAGGTGTAACAAGTACATAATTTAAGCATAGGATGAAACAAAGTTCAGTCCATATCTCCCATCTTTCTCTGAACTGACGAAGATATTTTAGTCTTGTATTGATTTGGACTTTTTTGAAGCTGTCAAATCAAGACAAGCTGCCTTTTGGACAATCTGCTTTCATGCTTCACTGAGTGCAAGATGGAATTATCTCATTTGCATGATGCAGGGAGTTGAACAAGATCAAGATGACATTACCTTGGGTTCTCCAGTATTTGATGCTATTAATCTTATTATCTTGGGCGTGGGTTTTTGGAAGCTTGACTCCCATGGAAATTCAACTATGACTTCTTTGAATGTGGCAGGCTTTTGAAAAAATTTGACATAGTGTGCTGCTCCTGTTCCTTCTGGAAAGCCTAGCTTTGGTCCATCTTTTCAAGCACAGCTTCCTGTAAGGGCAAGAAATCAGAAGGATGCAACCCAGGAACAACCAGACAGACTCTGAAAGTCTAGTGGAAAGGACCAGAAGCTAAAGCTATATGACTGCCTTCTTACCCAGGAGCAAGGGAGTTGCTGTTTCTAAGCCTAATACTTTCATGAATCAATTCTTTTGAAATAATAATAATTATCACTGTGGGGAAAGAGACTGTAATTATTTTGCAGTGATCTTGGAAGCATGATATGTCCGCACACAGCTGCTCTGGCATGTGTGGCTAAGCTCAGTGAGAATGTCTCAGTCATTTCTTTGGTTCCTCAGGGGACCTGCTGTCTAAGAAATGCAATTAGGAGCAGGAAAGATACACTGCATAGTGCCTGGCTTTGTAGAGTATTTGGTGAGATGGAAAAGTGTTACTCCTATCAGTTCTCTCAGATTGTTTCAGCAGTGATCAAGATTTGACAGGCTGGTAGAGAAGAGTTTGGTATACTGGGGCCAGGTCACAAGCACTTTACAGTATCTGGAGTTAAACTCTGTCCTCTTCACTGATCTTTCTCCTGAGCAAGGACCACTGAATTAATCCTGGGTTGCTATGTGCAGGTGTGCACTAGGGTCAAAGCAGGCATTTTGGAGTCAAAGAAAGACACAGCTCTAGTGCTGGCAATAGCCCTGCTCTCAGCAGTCAGTGGAACCAGGTGACCTCCAGAGGTCCCGTGCAACTAATAGTTCTATGATCATGTGTCTGTATCGTTTTGCTAAGTAGGCGTCATAACAATAAAATTCATGTGTCAGGTTATCATCATTAGAATGAGTTTAAGTGAGTTGAAATTAATAATGTTTTTATATTTGCCATGATTTAAGCCCAGCTGGCAGCCCAGAACCATGTAGACGCTTGCTCACTCCCTCCACTTTCCTCTTCCCCCTCCCGGAGGGATGGGGAGGAGAATTGAAAGAATGTAATTCCCATGGGTTGAGACAAGAGCAGCCCAGTAACTAAGGTATAACACAAACCACTACTGCTACCACCAATAATAATAATGATAAGGGAAATAACAAGGGAAGAGAATACAATTGCTCACCACCTGCTGAACATTCCCAGCCTGACCCGAGCAGTAATCTAGCTCTTCTGGGTAACTGCCCCCAGTTTATATAGTGGGCATGACGTGCTGTGATGATTTTTCTCACTCTCTCAAAGACTTCTTCCGCTGTATCGCCCCACACGATAATGTCATCAATGTATTGCAGGTATTCTGGAGCTTGCCCCTGTTCTAGTGCAGTCTGGATCAATCCATGGCAGATGATAGGACTGTGTTTCCACCCCTGGGGCAGTAGGTTCCAAGTGTACTGGATGCTCCTCAAAGTAAAAGCGAACTGTGGCCTGCACTCTGCTGACAGAGGAATTGAGAAAAATGCATTGGCAATACCAGTTGTGGCATGCCACTCGTCTGTCTTTGACTCCAGTTCATACTGAAGTTCTAGCATGTCTGGTATGGCAGCACTCAAGGGTGGTGTGACTTCATTCAGGCCATGATAGTCTACTGTTACCCTTCACTAACTGTTAGTCTCCACTACCATTAGTCTCCGTTAGACTTTCCCACTGGCCATATGGGGCTATTAAAGGGTGAGCAGGTCCTACTAATCACTCCTTGACTCCATTCTACACATCAGTTTATGGATGGGAATCAGGGAGTCTCGGTTGGTGTGACATTGCCGCCG
This sequence comes from Psilopsiagon aurifrons, assembly GCA_025447955.1. Taxonomy (NCBI): domain Eukaryota; kingdom Metazoa; phylum Chordata; class Aves; order Psittaciformes; family Psittacidae; genus Psilopsiagon; species Psilopsiagon aurifrons. The sequence continues at coordinate 51,249 of JAOEHY010013645.1, read as the reverse complement.
GTGCACTGTTGTGGTCACAATTGGCACTTGTTGCTCTTCGACCTTCAGCAACCCCACAACAGAAGGATCCTCTGAGAGACCAGGCAAGGTGGACAGCTGCTCAATTTCCTCTGTCTCCAAAGCAGCAATACCAAAAGCCCATTGGTACCCTTTTGGGTCTATGATGTACCCTCTCCTGAGGTAGTATATGCCAAGGATTCATGGAGCCTCTGGACCAATCACAATGGGGTGCTTTTGCCACTTCCTCCCAGTCCGGCTGATTTCAGCCTCCAGTACAGTCAACTCTTGGGATCCTCCTGTTACTCCAGAAATAGAAATGGGTTCCACCCCTTGCCGTCTTGATGACATCATGGTGCACTGTGCAGCAGTATCTACTAGAGCCTTATACTTCTGTGGGACCGATGTGCCAGGCCATCTGATCCACACAGCTCAGTAAATCCAATTGTCCCCTACCTCCACCTGGCTGGAGGTGGGGCCTCTCTAATAGTCATCACATTGGTCACTTATGTCTTGTTGACAGGGATTACTCTTTATCACAGGAGCTGGAGTAAAATCAGCTCTTCCATTCCATCTGGGAACCTGCTCACCAGAGACTGAAGCCTCAGCTTTCATGGGGTGACTATCCTTGACCTTTGTTCTCCTCTTCAATTCACATACCCATTCCTCCAGATCTGAGGTGGGTTTTCCATCCCACTTGGTCATATCTTCTCCGTGGTCTCGCAGGTAAAACCATAGGGTGGCCTGTGGTGTGTACCTCCTATATCTTCTCTCTCAAGCAGTAGGTTGCCTTTTGTTAATAGCTGAGACATGGGTTGGTACACATGGGAACTGGATAGATCGGATAGATCATCTCTCAATTGTTTGAGGTCCTGAGGCAATTTTTCCACAGCTGAAATGATGGAAGGGGTGAGATTGTCTTCAAACTCTCAAAGTTGACGAATCATTTCACCTACTGTTGGTGGTGCTATATCATTCCAGGTTGTTGCTGCCAATGAGTGGGCATATGATGACAGTGCATTCCGTGTAAATTTCCACCATATGGGTTGTGTACATTTGACTTCATCTGGATCTATGGGTCCTTTCCTGGCATCATGCTTGCAACAGATCATCTCTACAATTACTGATTCTCTCAGAGACTGGATACCTTTCTCTAGAGTAGGCCACTTGGCTGAATGACTCGTAACATCATCCTTGCATGGAAACCTTTCTTTCACAGCTGCCAAGAGCCACTTCCAAAGGCTGAGGGACTGTTACTCTCTTGCAGTTGCTTTGTCAATTCCCCCTTCTCTAGCAGGTGATCCAAGCTGCTTGGCTTCTCTACCTTCTAGCTCGTGACCATCAGCCCCATTGTCCCAGCATCAGAGCAACCAGGCGATGATGTGCTCTCCTGGTTGACAGGTAAATTCTTTTTGCATATTCTGTAGCTTGATTGAGGTCTGGGGTTGAGAGGTCACCTCTTCTTCCTCTTCTTCCTCTGATTCACATACTAATAACTCCGGGTCAGATGCTGTCCCGGATGGTGAGTACATTGTTTCTTCATCTTGCTTCATCTTTCTTGCCTCTTTTTTGCTTTCCTTGTTTCGTACAGGGGCAACCGATATTGGCAGGAATTGGTCCTCTGGTTTAGCTGCAGTGATTATCATGGTGGTCGGAGTGGCTGCAGTATTGGTGGTTGGAGTAGCTTCAGCATCTGTGGTCAGAGTGGCTGCAGTATCTGTTGTCGGGGTTTGGGTAGCTGCTGCACTTGTCCCTGGGGTTGGTGCAGCTGCTGTGCTTGGAGCTGGAGTAGCTGAGCTGTCTGTTGCAGTTGGAGTTTGAGTAGCCCTGCACTTGTTGCTGGGGCTCATGTAGCTGCTGTACTTGGAGTAGCTGTGTTATTTGTTGCAGTCAGAGTTTGAGTAGCTGCTGTACTTGGCACTAGGGTTGGTGTAGCTGCTGTATTTGGAGTTAGAGTAGCTGCATTGTTGGTTGCTTTGCCATCAGATACAGAGACATTTTTTTCCCTTTGAAGGTGCTGGATGGTGTTGAGCAGGGCTCTGTAAGTATACGCCCAGCCCCAGCACATTGCCATGATTTGTCCTTTTCTGATATGATCGGGTTGACAGCACACCTCATTTAAATGTTTTACTAATTTTTTCTGGATTTTGCAGTTGTTCAGTGGTGAAGTTCCAAAGCACTGGAGGGGCCCACTGGCCTAGATACTTGCCCATACTGTCCCACACACCCTGCC
>JAOEHY010013645.1:0-40989 GCA_025447955.1 Psilopsiagon aurifrons | reverse complement strand
CCTTCCCATCCCTCCAGGAGCAGAGGGAAGAAAAAAGGGGAGGTGAGTGAACAAACTGCGTGGCTGATTTATGGCCTAAACCACGACAGGGCTTAACTTACTAAGGCAGTGAAGGGAAGCTAGCCTCAGAGTAGCAGATGTAAACCCTTGCAAAACCAGACCAGGTGGAGAGATTGCAAAAGGCCTCTGACAAAACTTCATTAAAAAAAGTTTTTAATGTCTGTGAGTAGGGAAAGAAACTTGAAACTGGGGAGTTTTAATTTAGCCAAAATGCATTAGGCTGTAATCCAATGTCTTCTTGCAGTGTTTGATGGCACTGAGTGTAACAGGGGAAAGGGTATAATTAAAAAGGAATCAGGACAATTAACATGAAGGAAAATCTCCCTTTGTGTTCACAAAGGCAAGCAATTAGATTCTTTTTGAGAGTGGTTTTGGATTGGCAAAGGGAGATTAGCTTTTGTAAAAGCCTTGCACTGATTTCTAATTTTTAGCTGTTTTTCTCATTTCTTTAAATCTTTCTTTGCTGTTGCTATAAAAAAGACTTCAATTAGAGGACAGAAAAAGAGGGAAAAGACAGAGCAATCAGAAGACAATGTTTAAATTTCCACTGTTACCTAAAAAGTAATAAAAATCCTACTACCTGTAATTAGGATAACTACCCACCTCCCAGTTATGATGTGGATTTGCAAAGGAGCAGTTTTGTCAGAGCTCGCAGGTGACTATCTGATGGAGAAAGGCCCAGATTCTGTAAGAACCATTCCACTTCATCCATGAAAACAACTTTTCAAAGAAATCACTCTCATCACTTCCTTTTTGCAGATGGCAAAAATGTTAAATGAATTGGCCATCTTCACTTCATGAAAAAGTGAACCCAAATTTTGTGGGTCCTATGAAAATACATAAACCATCAGAAAGTTCCACTGTGCTTGGTAAAAAGCATTTATTCTCACTGGATCCCAGTGTAGTGTTGGTTCAGTGAGTAAAGATAGATGACCTTGCCCTTAAAAAAGATGCTGCCTCAGCAGTCTGATTAGAGAGGCTGAAATACGATGGTGGTAGCCTAGAAGTGGATTGAAGGGGGCAGCTAAATTGCAATGTGTCACTTCCAATCTCCTTTTCATTTTGCACATAATACATTGGTTGGGTTAATCTTATGAAACTCAGAAATAGTCTTATAATAAAGCTTAGGAAATCAGAGTTTTTCCAGTGGGCTAATTAATAGACAGGTGGATTTGTAAGATCACTAAGCTACCCTTTCCAGCAATCTGTTCAGCTCAGGCTGCAGAATTTTACCTGTTTTCTCCTCAAACACGTAGAAATAGATCAAAGCTCTTTGATTTCTATTTGGAAACCTACAACAGTAGAAAAAGCAAGACAAATTCCCATTTAAATGTTATCTCAAATACAACATTTTGCTATGAGATGTGTGAAACTGCTGAAGTGCTAGACAGAAAAAACCAGACACCTTGGAGAACGAAAACTTATGAAGTAATCTTCTAATTGAGCAGGAAGATTTTCTCACCCACAAAGAGATGTGGAAATACCCACACACAGTTGTTTATATTCTCTTGAATCAAAAGTTAATAATCTGGGTTTAGCTGTGCATAGCAATGTCCAGGCATGCAGATGAAGGAGTTATTTGGAAGTCAAAGAAATCAGCTTATATTCAGAAGAAGCAATAGCTGAGAGAATAGGTGGACTACACAGGAACAGCAGGAAATAATTCACAGGAGTGGAGCTACCTAGTTTCTGCCTGGAAACTTAGATTAGGGAAAGAAAGAAATTAAATAAATCAACTGCCTGCAGTCTTGACTTAAGGACATGAAGAGATGGAGGAACCATCCTTTTATGTGTTAGTTCTTTAACGGCCATGAACATGGCTTACAAAGTTCAATTTGCATCTGTTTGGAATTAACCTGCCTTCAGGTTTGTGGCACTGGTACAGTTCTCTCTTTCTGGTGTCACAGGTATATGGTACTCAAGACACCATCCATACTGTGCATAATGGAATGTCACTGTGCATCATTTCCAGTATAAATTCATGGATGATGGGCAGGCACAACTGAGTGTTTCTCAACTATGAAATAGAATATTGGTAAAATGATTTCAATCCTGAATAAGGTCTATGGAGCAGAATTGCCACAGGGAGAGTCAAAGAGCAATGGCTATTGTTTGTCCACCCTTTGTCCTTCCAAAGTCTTGGTTTTGGCATAATTAAATACAAGATGATTTGAGAATTACAGTAGTGGGTATACATGGCTATCTGTTTAGAGTGGGTGAGTATGGAAAGGAGAGTAATTGGGAATGTACCTTATATTAAAGCTTGGGATGTAAATCACCTACATGGGACTAGTCTAGGTGTAGGATCACACTGTTCTAAGTAGAAGTTTCTTCAGTTTGCATTAGAAGGATGCGTGACACTATCTGTAAATCAAAGCGGAGGTGGCTGTGTGAGTTTAAATATATACAGATATAATATTTATTAGTAGTAATTACCTTTGTTGGTAGTTATTTTAACTAATTTGCTAATTAGCTGTGGCATGGTAATTAATTACCTACTGAACTCCTGGAATATATATGGAGACACCTTACGCAAAACTCTGGTTGGATGCATGTTTACTTCACTGTTATTCCATGAGATGCTTTAAGCATTTATAAGTTATCATTGGGTTATGTTTCTGATACTGTCATTACTGCTTGCCAGCTGCATTTCACAAGACTATCTAGCATTGTAATAAGTCTCCAGTAACGTACCTGGATTCATTCAAATATCCTTATTCAAAGCAGAACTGTCCCCGTAGCTGCTCACTAGTGAATGCCGAGTCTTTCGAGAATAATTCATGGTTTTTGCACTGCACAGGCCCAGAGGAGGAAAAATCCCTGTGCGGAAATCGAGAGGGTATCAGGGTTTTGTTGATGGACTGCTTCAGCCTTTCTCTGCTGTAGGAAGAATCAGTTGAGTCCTATTTTGTGAGTTGAGTGAAGTGGATACAGAGTGCAATGATGCAGAAAGTTCAAGTAATTTGATTTTAGATATAAATTGTTTTCTATTACTGGGTGTGTTTTGCATGTAGAAAACATTATCCCAGATGCCCCAGAACTTGAAAGGATAATCTTGAGTTTCTCAAACTGGTGTAAAAAACGTACACATTCTGCTCCATCCTGAGCTTGAAGTGACTAAACTAAGCCATGAGTCAGTGTCAGGCACACCATGAACGCATGATCACTTATGCATCTCCTGTCATAGCTTGTAAAAGAGAGAGGGACAAAAGTATCCTGACGGGAGAATTTACATCAGAGGCCACCAATGGCATTGACCCTTTATGCAACACTGTGCCAGAGTCAGAACAGTAGAAAGAAATTTGTGAGTTACATAGGGCTCTCAAACACTATTTGAGGAAAAAAATATCATGATGGGGGAAGAATCATTGCTGTTCAGATAGGGTAACATGTTTCAGGAGAGGAAAACTTCATAGGGATGCATCATAATTGCTGGTTGATATGAGAAGCAGCACAGCAACCACTGTTGAAGGCAAAGGCAAACCAATCCATAAAAATTAAACTGGCAGGAGAAGCAGTGGAGGCTGCAAGGAGGTCTCCAAGCTTGCGAAGCAGAGCAGTGGGGTAGCAAAGCCTGGGAAGTGTTGGGGCTGGGGGAACTTTAAGACTATACCTTCTTAAGACTAGTTTTATAGATAAAACTAGGGTGTAGGAAAGGGAAATAGGGGAGGACAAAATTGCTGTATTGCTAAATGCAAGCAAGAAAATTTAGAGGATGTATCACAGAGCATGTAGATAGAGAATGTAGCTTTGGGTTGTAGACCAAAGGGGAAAATGAAACGATTCACGCAGTTCAGCAGAGTTACTTTCAGCTGCCTTAACATGAAAGGCTTCAGGCATGGGGCTGCGAACTCAGGAAACTAGTTAGAAAATCTTAAATTTTGAAAGTATGAGACGATCCTAGTACTTCTGACCTTGCTTTTATCAAGTAGTCCCTGCTGAGCAAATTTTAGCCTGGATCTTCAAAGTGCAACGGCTGTATAATTCCTGTTGCTCCTGATGGAGATATTCTTCTGCCTATTCTGAAGGCAGCTCGCTAGGCCTGTTCTGTGATTTCCAGTAGAATTTAGATAAGTTGCTTGGTACTGGGCTCCGCAATAGCACAGAAGTTATAGAGGGAACCTACAACAATTAGAATCGTAGAATCATAGAATAGTTAGGGTTGGAAAGGACCTTAAGATCATCTAGTTCCAACTCCCCTGCCATGGACAGGGACATCTCCCACTAAACCATGTCACTCAAGGCTATGTCCAGCCTGGCCTTGAACAGCTCCAGCGATGGAGCATTTACAACTTCCTTGGGCAGCCCATTCCAGTGCCTCACAGCCCTTAGAGTAAAGATTTTCTTCCTCATGTCCAATCTAAATTTCCCCAGTTTAAGTTTGAACCCATTACCCCTTGTCCTATCACTACAGTCCTTAATGAAAAGTCCCTCCCCAGCATCTCAATAGGCCCCCTTCAGACACTGGAAGGCTGCTATGAGGTCTCCACGTAGCCTTCTCTTCTCCAGGATGAACAGCCCCAACTTTCTCATCCTATCTTCATACGGGAGGTGCTCCAGTCCCATGATCATCCTCGTGGCCCTCCTCTGGAATTGCTCCAACAGTTGCATGTCCTTTTTATGTTGAGAACACCAGAACTGCGCACAATACTCCAAGTGAGGTCTCAGGAGAGCAGAGTAGAGGGGCAGGATCACCTCCTTCCTCCACTCACTCGTCTGTAACCTCATGACATGTCCAAAGTTAAGAGAAACTGAGTCTGTGTCTTTATATATCACCTAGAAAACAATTATTCTTTCTTTGGATTTTTTTTCCCTTTTAAATACATGTCTATTTCCAAAATGCATTACTCTTAACAATTCTGAAGTGTTTGCCAAGGGATGATTTGACTTGAGACATTTTTACTTGCTTGTTTGCTCTTTCTGGACAGCTCCTATTAAATTAAACCATATATTCATTCATACAGACAACATCCCAGAGGCCAGGTCAATACACACTCTTCATAAATTATTACAGAACAGGTCCAAATCCATCACAGAGACACCCATTGATTGTTCATACAGCTACTCCTCGTAAGAGAATACTGTATGTGAGGTCACTGTAGAATTCAGCTATTTTTAAAAAGCCATTAATAGCAACACAGAAGCAGGCTTTGATTGAACTGGAAGTGTAATTTTCAGTTAAGAGCCTTCACCCTGTCTTCCTTCCATTGTGGACTAATTAGATTTCAAGAAGACGCAAAGTTTCAGATGCTTCAGTCCTACAGACTCTCCATTAGCTGACACCATATGCTTCGCAGTTTCCATTGTGAAGTCCTGATTAATTTGCTAACTTTAATTTGAACTGTAGCTGAGATCCTTCACTAGGGACCTGATTAAAGGACTAGCTGTAACCAGCCCTTCCCTGCTTCCTTCTGTCATCAGTTATACAGTAATGATGTTAGTGAACATCACACTTATAAATTTTTTCCTCTCCTACTCTGGGAAATGCATATATTACATTTGGACTATGTAAGCAAAGCAGTGGCCCCTCCAGTTTGTTGCCTGGATTAGATTGCTAGGTTACAGACACTCTCTCCTGACCTACTTCTTCCTGCATCACTTCTTCCTCTCCCTGTGATATCTGTAGTATACATAACAGGATCTGTAAAAACACCTTGGACAGTATTTTTTTTTCATAAATTTTCCTTCCTTCTATTCCACCCTTTTCCAAATGCCTTGCTTGATCCAGAGTGTGGAAGTTTGGGAGAGCACATATAGTGTGAAACTACTTCATCTGTTCTGAAATTCTTTCAGTTAAAACAAAGCTTCTAGGACTGTGGTTGCTGATAAAAATTAAACAAGTTCTTGTGAGCACTCCCAAAAATGATATTAATTTGAGTAAAGGTTGATCATGGTAAGAAACGAACATTAGTGGCACAAGAATCATTAACTGAAGACCCATCTCATGTTGGTGGTGAGAGATGCAAGGAACTTGTGTTCATTGGAAATGTTCTTGCAACATAGGCTGCAGCAGTGGAAATTAATTCCGAGTGAGGACCAACTCTTGCTGGATGCACACCAAGTGTCACAAATCAATCTTTGGATGATGGGATTTTTCACAGCTGTCAAACTGTAGGATTTACACCACTGTTAAGCAACTCTATTCAATAAGCATTCAACTATGCTAAGATATGCATAAAAGGTGTGGCACAGGCAGACAGGTGATGGGATGCCACCAAACAGGTAATGACATCATCTTGGACAGATTTTGCAGGTAGTTCTGTACTTAACCTGTACAGCACTTGTAATATTTTTATTACAGCTCTGTTTGCTGTTTGGATTTCAGCCCAAATTGCACTAACTCTTCAGCATAAATGTGAGTGATCTGCAGTAAATAAAGAATTAAGTTAGGTCACTTCTGGAGTGGAAATAATCAAATCCACCACTAAAGAATAATCTAGTACAGTGACTTTCAGTCTGTGAGGATTTTGTCTATGACCCAAAGGGAGGAGGGCTGCAGCAGAGGTCTCTGACTGGGAGGGGCTGCTGCACTTCCCTGGCAAATGTTATGAAAGACCACAGGAGCATCTAGGCTGTGCCTCAAGTCCATCTTTACGACATTCAGACCGTGAACGCCTGCCTTAGATACACTTGGGGGATAAACACAGACCTTCTGTATTTAGGGGGTTCCTCCCAGTCCCCTTATTTCTCTGTGAGGTTTTGGCTGCCAGGCTTTCCTTTAAAGCAAGCCACTGCAATAATATCTTACTGACTTTGTCTTATAGGAAAAGAAAAATTTGTAATAACTTTTTATTGACATTGCACTTCCCGAGAGGCATAGAAATAAATCACTGGCCTGCAGGACTCAGAATGCTCTCATGCTTTCTGGGACTGTAGTCCCTGGGTTTCCCAGCAGGAGCTACCCAACATTTCTGACTATCCTTCAAAAATTCCTTCATCACATCTAGTTGAAATGAGCCAGAGGATGGAAAGTTGCTATGGTTGTGACTGACAATAGGACAGACTAGTAGTGCTTGAGAGTGGATTCTCTCTCTTTTGCAACCAAGAAGCTATGAAAGGGTTAAGTCAGCATTCTGCTGCAATGAGGTATCCTATATGGAGAACCCAATACCCATGTGAGACTTCCTCAAAATTTTTTTTTGCAAATGATCTTAGCTCTTTGCAATGTGAATTTTGGAGGGAATAAAGGAGTTGAGTGAGGGAAGAGCAGATTATATCTTTTGGGTATAAATCAAATAAAGAGAATGATTAACAAGTGCAGAGTTTTCTACAGTATTTCAAGAACTCTGTCAATAAGCTCCCTCCCTCCTCCCTTTCCTAGTCTCAATGTAAAGGCCTAAAATTAGATAGCTGATTAAGAATTGCTTCAAGGCGATCTAAATACATCAGTCTTGCTTGTAATGAGGAACATGGCTGCATTTCTGCAATGATGATGAACCTTGGGACCAGGGGTGGTTGGATACTAAATGTTCTCTGTATTGAACTTCCCATGCAGTGATTACTTCTCAGCATTTCTGAATGGCTGAATCTGATTAAACAAGCTCTCTTGGAAAGGAGGGTGCTGGGGATAGAACTGGGCAGTTGTTTTTTGTTCCAGGGTGAGCAGCTTTCTAGACTCCTTAACTTGTTTGCCAGCAAAATGGGCTGCTTCATGCCCATTTCTCTTTACCTTCCACCAAAAAATAAGCAGCAAAACCACACTGTAGACTTCCTCGCCCTAACAAACCTTTACTTACAGTCTTTTATATCTAAAGCCAGATCTTAACATTCTTTTTATAGACTAATGGCCTCATGTGCCAAATGAAGAGCTTTTATTAGCCAAAGAGTAAAGATGTATCTTGCATTGGAGAAACAGAAATTCACCAAAGTGAGAAAAAGCCCAGACCTCCTGTTTGGAGGTCTGGTCTCTAGTCAGCTCCAGACTGGTCTCTAGTCAGCTCCAGAACTGTCCTTTCTCTTGTGAGCAGAAAAGCTTTCTGATCAAGGCTCTTTTTATGCCTCTGACACAGTTCAATATAGCTAATAATTTTATGAAAGACCCAAGGATTCTCCTGGGATTTATGTCCCTGAGGGATGATTGAAAGGACAGGTAAGTGACAAAATACGGAGTTACAATCTTCATAAGTACCCACTTCAGCTGCTTCCTTAACATCACAGAGTTTCTTTGCTAGAACTTGTAGTTCCTGAGAGAGGTTTCATGACACACACTGTCTTCAACTAAGCAACCCATTCTCACTTCAGCCAGGAAACTAACCTTCATTTGTCTGCATTCCTGGGAAGAGCCGGAAGCTGCATAGGAATTCCTATTCCTCCCAGGAATGCATAGTCAGTCCCATGATCACCCAAACAATGCTTAGGGAGGGAGCTGTAGGATTCTGCCACCCATGGGCTCAGCCCAGTCTTGCTCTGTTCCAAGAATTAGACCTAAAGTGTTTATCTTGTCTAATATAGCTTCTCTTTTGCTATTTGTGGGGAGGAGCAGTTCCAGCAGCCAACAGCACAAACAGGGCTAAAGAAGATGCATTTCACAGCTTTTTCTGAGGCTGAGGAACCTGTGAAACATAATCTAAGACAGATAAGGTACATCAGTGTAGGTTTGTTGCTGCCACCTGGTTGCTCAATTTTTCCCCTGTGCTTAGGACCTTCTGGGGAATGAAAGCCAAGAATGAGATATTCCTGGACATGAGTCTGAGACAGCTAAACATCAGAACTTGCAGTAGCTCATGAGTAAGAAAACAGAAGAGAACATCTAGGCTAAGAAAGATCCACTTTCCCCTTCCCACTTCTTGGAGGATACTTACAATAACTTCAAGTTCAAGGTTGAAAGCCTTTTACATCTCTTTCCTGTAGAGAAAGGGCACTGATTTTCAGATCAGTATAGCAGTGCTTTCAGACTAGGTGGCAGGAGCACATTTTCTCTGTTGCTTGCTTCCCATCACACCTGACTTCTGGTTTAATCAGGGAGGAAATGGGGAGTTTCTGGGAGGAAATGGGGAGTTCTGTGAGCTTAAAGAGCTTGTAAAGAGTAGCATGTGAAAAAAAAAAAAAAAGGAAAGATATGAAAGAGTACTTCAGTTTAGTAGCTAATGGGTTGTGTCCTTTTCATTCTTCTGTTACCAAAGGAAAGAGAAAGAAACAAAACAAAACAAAACAAAGCAAAACACACACACAAAAAGGAGGAAAAGTCATCAATGAAGAAAGGGAAGTTCTCAGATCTGTCAGTTCAGCCTTAGAGCCTGTAGAAAGAATTTAGTATTCTGTTCAATTGCTTCCTTCTTATTTCATCTTGCTGCAGTTGCTTCTTCACTTATTAATTCATCTTAATTATAGGATATTTGTACAACTCAGAGCAAAGATCTTTGTTGACAGTGCTTGAACAAGAGAAGGCGCTGAGGCTTGTGAATAGGCACTGTGCTGAGAAAGTCTAATTGGCTTTCTATGACTTACAATACAGATTTCACAAGTGAGGCTGGTGGCTTACCTGGATTTTGCTAAGATTTCGTAGATCTCTCTGTTCTCTTGCTGGCTCTCCTATCCTCCTACCTTTTCTGCCTCCCTCTTGCTTACTTTTCCTGCAGGGTGAAATAACGGACTGGGGGAAAAAGGAACTTGAAGTACGCTGAGGGTTTCAACAGGATGTTTAGAAACCACTGGAGGGTGTCTTATTTCTGAACAAGCCGACATGCCTCTCTGCTCAATCTTGAAAGCAGACTATTAACAATAATATTAATTATTATAAGAGTATTAGTGGCTTGATTGCTATAGAAATATGGTCTCAAGTAAGGTGAATGTCATGAATGGATAGCTGATTTTCAACTTGAAGCAACAACAAACGTGAGATGACCAAAGGGTGGGTCAGGCTCAGATCACTGTGGGTACAGAAATTAGCAGCACCACCCAGCGCCAAGGGAGCATTAGGTCTTTGTATTTCAGTGGCTTTTGTGCTCCTTCACTGGTGAAGATGCTCTCTGCAGAGCACAGTTGTCCTCTACTCTGGGCTTGCCCATTTTCATGGGCACATGGTTACCCTACAAAGGAGTGTGAAATAGTCTATTTTAAGCAGGTTATTATCTCCAAGGACAAACAAAGTGAAATTACCACTCTTCTTGGAAACAAGCAGTTGTGCTTAAATACCAGGCTATTCTAATGCATCTCTTGCCTGCTGGGAGTGACCTTCCAGAAACTTCTTTTCTCTGCAAGACATCTCTCTCCCAAAGCCATCTTATTTTCTGCTGTCTATCTATGCAGACCAGGAAGGAGGTTTTATTTAGGTAGCTCTCTGTTTGCACTTAAGACCAATTTATTTTTTGTGAAGAGAGCACAGGGTGCTCTATTTCAGCATAAGAGGATGTATCTGGATGCTTTTGAGTGGTAAAAAACAAATGACAGAATCTGCTAAAAAGGAGAAAATTTCAGGAATAAGTCATCCAAATCAGAGCGTGCTGCTTTATGTGGTAATGGGGAAAAGTTTGTACAAAAAGTTTCTGTAAGAAGTTTGCATACCACGATCTATCTCTTCCATAAGACATCTTTTGTTTGTATAAGGTGAAAAAAATTATACATTTTTCAGTCATGACTGTTGTGGTTTAACCCAAGCCAGCAACTAAATACCATGCAACAGCTTACTCACTTCCCCCCAGAGGGACAGGAAAGAGAATGGGAAGAGTGAATGAGAAAACTTGTGGGTTGAGATAAAGGCAGTTTAATAGTTAAAGCAAAAGCCATGCACACAAGCAAAGCAAAATGAGAAATCTATTCATCACTTCCCATTGGCAGACAGGTGTTCAGCCATCTCCAAGTGTCCTGAGTTCAGCAGCAGCAGTCATTTTTCTCCTTCTTAGTAGCTGGCGCAGTGCTGTGTTTTGACTTTTGGCCTGGGAACAGCGCTGACAACACCGATGTTTTCAGTCACTGCTCAGATTTTTAGTCTGACCAAGGACTTTCTGAGCCTCATGCTCTGCCAGGGAGGAGGGGAAGCCAGGAGGAAGCAGAGACAGGCCACCTGACCCAAACTGACCAAAGAGGTATTCCATGCCATAGCACATCATGCCCAGGATGTAAACAGTGGAGGCAGGGACCCGGAGGAGTTAGATCACTGCTCGGTCAGGCTGGGTATCAGTTGGTGGGTGGTGAGCGGTTGTATTCTCTTCCCTTCTTATTTCCATTATCATTAATATTATTGGTGGTAGCAGCAGTGGTTTGTGTTATACCTTAGTTACTAAACTGTTCTCATCTCAACCCGTGGGAGTTACATTCGGGGTGGGGGGGGAGGAGGGAGAAAGGAAGGGGAGTGAGTGAGCAAACTGTGCGGCTTAAACCACCACACCAGGAAAGCAGGACTCCATCATGTATAAAGGTCACTTGAGAAGACAAACACCATCATTTTGGCTGTTCCCTTCTTCCTCCTTCTACATCCAGGTTTACACGCTGAGCATGATATCATGTTACGGAATATCCCTTGGGTGTGTTGCGTTCAGCTGTCCCAGCTGTGTTTCCTCCCAGCTCCTTGCGCACCCGCAGCCTGCTCACTCGTGGGGTGATGTGAGGAGCAAAAAAGGCCTTTACCCTGTGTGAGCAGTGCCCAGCCAAATAATCTCTGTATTATCAACACTGTTGCCAGCACAAATATAAACATGGCCCCATAGTAGCTACTGTGGAGAAAATTAACTCTATCCCAGCCAAACATCGTACAATGGCAAAATGGAGTTCACAGTGTCCAACTCCATTGTTTCCTGTTTCTACAGTGGTTAGAAGCTGGTTGTGATCCTCAGCATGCATAGCCACGCTCAAAGCAGGCAGAGTAAGACCTAGTAACTTGTGTGGGACTCACCAGAACTGGCTTTTCCTACTGTTTGAACCTACATTACCATCTGCACCTAGTCATCAAGATATGTCCTCGAAAAAAGTGAACCGGAACAAACGGTAGCCTGCTTACTACTCTGCTACTTAGATAAGATGTTATTATTAATACCTTTATCACTGAAACTGCAATTTTGTTTTAAAAAACATAATCAGAAGTACCCAGAGGTCCAAATCTCATTGAAAATCTAAGGAAGTTGAGCAACTTTGGGGTCCCTTGAAATCCCAGCCTATTAAAGTAGAAAGCAATGCTATTAAATTGGCCAGTCTCTTTTGGCACTGCCAAAATGTAAGGTTACTCCCTCTGGCTGGAAAAGAGGATGAAAAAAACATTTCTAGGACATAACTTCCTCCAAGGGGTACCACCTTCTGTATGTAAAAAATGCAGGAGAAAGGGACAGTGACACATCACTTCACCCAGATCCCTCTTCAAGGCAGAATCAGATTTGGCCAAACTGCTCCCTAGACACTTTAGCCTATTTAGGGCCTTGGCAGCTTTTTCCTGATGTCTCACTTCAATCCTCCTGGCTTGCTTTTATGCCAATAGCCTCTTCCATCTACAGCGGACATGTACTTATTTATTTATGACTCATTCTGCAGCTACTCTCAGAGTATGTGAAATCTGCTATTCTCATTCTTTCTTTTTCAATCATTAGGTTTAAACCATTCATCTCTTTCAGTCTTTCCAAATTAAGTCAGACTTTTTAGACTTCTGGTGATACTGTTGTTGTGGTGATAATTATTTTTAAGTTAGTTTGGTTACACCTTTCTCAAAGAACAGTTTCCAAACCTGGGTGCAGCACTGCAGCAGGGCAAAGAAGGAACATTTCACACATCTGTCCTACAGAAATCCGGTTAATGTACCCAGCTAGATGCTTGCTTTATGTGTAGCAACACAACAGGATCCTGGGGCTCCAGAGAGCTCTTTAAAATGTTGAGAACCAGGAACAAATACAAGACACAGTATTTTATTTATGTTTAATTGTATAAGAATTGTAAGTATTTTTAAATCTTTTTTTTTTTTTTTTGGGGGGGGGGTTGGTTGGCTTTGGTTTGTTTTGGTTTTGGTTTGTTTGTTTGGTTTTTTTTTTTTAAATCTTAGAGTGAATAAAAGAGAGACTAACCTTTTTAGATCACAATGCTCATATTCCCAAAGGAGACAGTGAGACACAGCTTCACGTCTGGTTCAAGGCTGTTCTTAACTCTAGATCCATCATACAGCAATCAATGTTTCCAAGAGAAGACTAAGCATATATTTGAATGCTTTGCTAAACTATGACATTCATGAAAGGGAATACAAAGTGGTGTCTCTAATACCTTTTATTTGATGATATCTCAACAGAAAACTTTGTAGTAGAAATATGTATGAGGCGTGCACACACAAAAGTATGGGTGTACAATGCAAAGGAGGTTTTAGAGGTCAATTCTATATAAGAT
Organism: Psilopsiagon aurifrons; assembly: GCA_025447955.1. Lineage (NCBI taxonomy): Eukaryota > Metazoa > Chordata > Aves > Psittaciformes > Psittacidae > Psilopsiagon > Psilopsiagon aurifrons. The sequence goes on along the minus strand of JAOEHY010013645.1, from coordinate 27,633 downwards.
CAATATAGAAGATTAAATATCAAAATAACACCTACCAAAATTAGAATATTTGAAAATATTATTGTGAGTTGGAAATGGACATTATTTTGCAAAGGACTTTGAACTTTCTCTATGTGCCTTTTCTGTACTCAAGGTGCCACTTAGTAACCTGCAACCTTAAAGGCAGTCAGCAACATCCCCACCAAAGGCTACTGTAGAGGCATACAAATGCATGGAACCCTGTAATAAGTTAGTAAAAGACAAGCATATATATAAATATATATATATATGAAATCTTTTTAAATGTGGCAACAAGTTTGCATGTATATTATTATTTCCACTAATATTTAGACATGCTATAGAGCAGCAACTGGGCTGACTATGAAAAGGTGTGAGTATGAGCATTACAATGTGTGAGGTAATAGCCATTTTTTCTTTCCCATTTTATGATAGCTAAATACTATTGTCTTGCTAGTGTTATCTCAATAACAAATAAGGTATACTCTTGCTTTATATGCTACTATTTTCATAAACCTTGCTTGCGGGATATCCCAACTGCAGATTACTATTGAGGCAGACCAGCAAAGAAAGGTTTTCAGGATGTTTACAAAGTTCTGGTGGGACTGGATCCAGATGTTCCTGGGATAAGAGCCGCCCTGCACTATCACAACAATTTGGACCAGCTTGAGATGAATGAAAGAATAAAGATAAGAAAAAGAACAAGGAGAGAAAATGTCCAGAAAAGGAAAATATATAAATCAAGTTTTCCTGAGGCAGGTGGGCAGCTCAGCAGAAACCTCTCAACTGCCCTTTCTCTTTTGAAACTCCCACTGGCACAAATAGCATCCCCCAGCATGCTCATCAGGAGGGTAAAGTGCAGTGAGAAGGACATGCACCTCCTGTCCTCCCTATTGCCTGAGCTTCTGTATCAACACTTCACAATGCTGTCCTTTATTGGTAGCTGAGCTTTTTTTTTTTTTTTTTCTATGCAGGAATAACATTACTACTGAAGGTCAGGAAATGGGAGCAGGTGGCAAAGCAACACCCTCAATATATTTATGACGTGACTTGGCTAAGAAGCAGCGTCTCTAAGTTTACAGCTTTTGGAAGAGCAGCAGCAATGGCAACTGACCTGCAGATGTTGGCCTCTCAGAGGGACCCCCTGACCAGCTGCTCCATGCGGCTTTTGCAGGGAGCTGGCTTGAAGCAGGAGCAATGATGTCTCCAGTGGGATGGAGGCTTCCTCCTGAGGGATACCCAATCTAATCCGGCTCAGCAGGGAGTGATCAAAAATTATTAATGCTGCTCTCCCCTCAGATGGGAGTAAAACTGCCAATCTCAGTAGTCATCCAAAGTAAGTATGGAGCAGGGGAAGCAAGCAGGGACTTGTCTGCCAGTCTGCTTTTTCCTCTGGAGCAGCAGTACTCAGGCAGGCCTGTGAGAAGGAGACTACTTTCTTATTCTTTTGCTGTCACACTTTTAGAGCTCTGCAGCTGAGGCTCAAAAAGGGCTTTATTATATACAAATAAGTAGCTATGAGGAGATGCAAACACAGCTGAGACATTCCTTAAATGCTTTGCTGCAAAAGCTTCTTATTCTTAAGATTTTTAGGGGTGCAATTTTCCTTTGCTGGTGCATAAGTGAGGATACAGCAGTGGTTAAACCTTTTGCAAGCACAGGAATTGTTCTGGTTACCTCCTCTTAATGTGATTTAATAGGATGCAAAAAGATTTAATAATACATATCTTTATGAGTGTGTCTAAAACAGCAAAACAAGGAAAGCTTTCCAGGACCCATTTTGAGAAACCAGGACACTTGAGCTGTATCTCACAGATTATAAACCTATTACACATTCACGCTTCTCCTCCTGGAATGAGCCCAGCTCTGTGAACATCATGCTGCACAGAGCGTCCCATTATGAACTGTGTAAAACCAGCAAATGAAAACCATCTTCCATTCTTTATTTATTTTATACCTTTCTGAATCTTGTTAACCATAAAATGCCTCACATTTGCTGCATACTGTGGCAATAAATACAAAATGAAGTGATAAGAAGGTGCGGATTATTAAACTACACTCCTTAATACATTTGATTGCATCTAATGTCTAAATCATGTGTCATCACTGAGACATGAACAGCACTTCTAGATACAGCAGACCCCTTTAAATTGAAGGCCTGATGAAGGAAAATTCCCTTTATGGGAATACATATTCAATGTATGATAGCATAATGCCCTAATACAATGGTAGGAGACACATCTTTGCTCCCTCTGTGGAGCCATGATTATCATTATAGACTGAATTGAAGTGGTCTTGATAATTTGGACGTCACTTGTCCTGCCATGTTTTTCTGCTTTTAAACTGCGGGCATCTGTTGCAAACCTCTCTTATTCTTGTTAGAAACCTCACCACCACGTGTGGTGCAAACTGATCTTCAAGTAACAACAGAAAGTCTTGAGATCTAGTTATAAACTTCCTGTGATCGCCAGATGCTTCATTTTTATTTGTTCACCTCTCTCTCTTAAACTGACATTTTTATGGCTACTTATAATACTTTCTAGAGAGAAAAAAAAAAAAAAAAGGAAACTAAATAATATATTTTTCCTATACTTTTTATTAGGCCACCACTGAATTAAGGTGTATTTATTTTTATTAACAGTTATTTTTACTGTTCTTTTCCAGAACACAAGAGGCACCAGTAAGTAAGGCTGTATATCAGCTCATGACTGTATGTGCAAGTGTCACTGGTGCACAGAGCCCTCCTTGCTGTGTGTCACCTTCACACCATCACCACCAGCTCTTAATCATTCCCTACGGCAGAGGTCAAAGAATATTTGCAAAGTCTTAAGTCTTCCTGGTGACAGTCCAAAGAGCTGCTGGAGCTCTTGAGACAAACTTCCTCTCCCTTTCTCAATCTTCACAATGAAAGCTTCTTTTTCCTGACCTTGAGGGACTTAATATTTCTTTAGTGTTCTGCTAGCAATGGTATCAGCCAGCAAATTGTTGTGACTCGGCTAGCCTGAATTTGTCTGGACTTATGTCTTCATAGGCTTTCATCATAGCAAAATCTACATGTAATTTAGATTACATTAATTCATGATACAATCACCTGTTCCAAGTCTTCATTGGGTGTAAATTGGAATAGCTCCTAAATTCAGCATCCTGAATTCAGCACTTTGTGTTAATGCACTAGATTAACAGTTATAATGCTTTGTGACCTACTTATTAAAAGACCTTCGGTAACTCATTTAGTCTATCTTTGCTTCTATTTGCTACTCATAAAATGGACATCATGCTCTTCCTTCCTCTTGAAAAATTCAAAAAGCTTTTATAATTGTTCTCTATCCCATTTACATGATGTTCACTTTCTACATAATTTGTAGATTCTTTGGGTCTGGGAGTACGTAGGATCTTTCATACATCATCTTTGTGCAAATAAAATGACAAACTCTTTCCCTTAATTTCTTTGCAGCACTCCATGATTTATCCTTCTGATTAAAGACAAAGTAATATGAACATTTAAAGAAGATTTTCTAAAAATTGGAGCGTATTTTGCATCAGGACACTCTCCCTCTGCAGCCATGAAGTCCAACCAGGAATGGAGAGTTCAGAGAGAACTGTGAGCATGAGACATCCCGCCACATCTCCATATCGGGCTGCTACTGGTCCACTTAAATAGCCTGCTTAGACCATCCAGTCTAGTGTCTTTGTTTGTACTGCTCTGGAAAAGTGACCTTTGGTATTTTGAAGAGCAGTAAGTGCAATACATCTTTCCCAACGTTAGGCATTCTGACAGTGTCATACATAGGTTGCTTGAGGCAGTGTACTCCAGCCAGGTTTAGACCTAGCTTGCCACTTGTAGTCTATGTGGCAGCCTAATCTGGCTGTGACAATTTCCTCAGGGCTACATTTAGCATGTGATGAAGATGACCCAACAGCCCCACAACACACCACAGGGCACCCTGAGCACACCTGCACGGTAACTATCCCCAGCTAGCTCCATTTATATGAATCCTTTCCTAAGCTCTTTTGAGAGGTGCACTGTCCCATAATCAAATGGTTATTTCTCAATAATTTGGGTGGTGCTTTCCTTGGCATGAAGAGAGACATTCACATTTCATCTGGGCAGGAAATCTATATTCTGTATTATTCTTGTGTTAATAATACAGAGGGCTGAATCAAAGGTGAATTGATTTCCTGAAGCTGAACAGACTTTTGGCATTAGCACAGATAAAACCATAGTCAAAGAGCAACCTTTCAATTTAGTTCTTCTGCTGTCAATGTAAATAAAATTGCTCATGAAGCAAATTGCAGCCAGTTATTGTCTGCACTCAGAACCATTATGTTCTTTGGAAATGATCATTTATGTTAGACAGTGGATTATGTTTCTATGAAAGTGTGTAAGGCAAATGCAAAATACAATTTACCTTGAAGGTCAGCTGAATATTACAATTGGCATATTACTTAGAGGTCATTGTTTTGAAGCTAAAATGATCCCAGGGAAGGGAGTGATATTTGTGAAATGATACAAACCCAGAGATTCCTTATTAGCTGATAGAGACCAAGAGAAAAAGACACATGGGGTGTTAATCCATATAACCATGGAGGGCTGGAGGTGTAGTTTCAGCATAATTATCTGGCTTGTGTGGACAACACACGGATGTGGGAAAACATCCCTGTAAGGGCATGGCAAGGAGAGGTAGAAATCTTCCCTTTGGTGCCTCATGTCAAGAGAAGGACTTAACTCCAATTTACATTCCATTAACGGAGGAGATTTGGTAGATAAAGCAGGAAAGTAACCTTGGGCAGAGGGACAGCCGTGCTGCTAGTGCAGAAGACCATTCTAGATATTTCTGTGCATGTTTTTGTGAACAAAGTTACTGCCACTCAAGGAAATGCTTAGCCATTCACCCTGAGGCATGTCTGCTTCTTCTGCCTCCTCAGAAGAAGAACGAGTTCCAGACAATAGCAGGCAAAAGGCTGGTGTTACATTGCTGTGAAATACTATCATTCTCCTTGGGTACAGTCTTTGTACTGGTGCTAGAGACTGCACAAAAGTCCTGTCACCAAAGTGCTCTTTAGTTTTGAGTACACAGAGCAGCAAGAACTGGGTTACTGTATCTCTAAGTTTCTCTTGAAGGCAGCCTGAGCTCTGCTGAGGTTCAGGCTGCCAGTCCATCCTGTGTGTCCCGGCAATGAGATGTACTTTACTGTGTGGGTGTTGTTGCCGAGTTGTACAGACTGCATGATGTCAATCACACAATACTGCTGCAGAGACAGAGGGGAGATTTGGAATTTGCCAAGTACCACGCAGAGACAGATCCCATCCATGTGGCAGTGCAGCTGTCTTTGGAGCATATCCCGAGGTGCTAAGTTCCCCTTATGTTCACCAGCTGATTCACCCAAAGCTAACCATCACCATCCATTTCATGTGGCTGGCCAGTGAGGAAGACAAACCAGAGCCTCACACTCTTAGAACAAGTTCCAAGACAGCTAATGCTGGAATGAGAAAGCTCTCAGAGAGTGGATGTCACTCTTATCAGAGTGAATGATCATAGAGAAGCATGCACACAGGGAGCTCTGCTAGAAGCTGTCTCTTGATGTGGACACAGGGACGGATCCCCCTGCAAAACTGGCTCATGTAGATGGAACTCACTGGGTGTGCATCCTCTGCCCTTACAGCCCAGGTTCCAACAAGGATAATTTTCAACATTCACTGGAGATCCACAGTGGCATTCTGTTCAGCAAAAATGTCTCTTTCAAAAGTGCTTTGCTACGTTGGAGAGAAAGGAGAACTACAGCAGTTGTGCATCTATTGTCACTGGCTCATTAGAAACCGCCTTGTACAACGATTTCAAAATCCTATAGGCAGCTGCTTTGTCCCTTTGCAGAGAGCAAAGAGAATCCTGAGAGTTATGAAATGGTGACTACTAACTGTGGTGTAGGCACCTGGAGAACATGGGAAATTGTGGACCAGGCTGTCAGAAGGAATCATGTGGAAGACATATCCTAGTGTCTTTTCCGGACTAATTGGGTGAGATATTGCAATCATTTCCAGCACAGATCTAATGTTTGATGGAAATAGCACAGCCATGACCTGACAGTGCTGGTGGTCCCATGCCAATGGCTCATGAGAGAGAAAAAGTACTATTAGTACTGCTTTGATGTATAAAACTGGCTTCTTTTACTTCCAAGCTTACAGCAGGTGGATACATGGGAATTACTTTAAAATACTGTTGGATACAGAAATAATAAAAATCCGAGTGGATTGTAAGTGAACGTCCTTTTCTGTCCCTAATGAAGTGTAGCTCTCCCACCTGTCAAAAAGTTTCCTTTTTCTGCCTGTTAACATCAGACAATCAATCTAGTCCCATTAGCTTCAGCCATATGCAACTCTCTCAGCTCACTGGGGAGAGACTTATTCTTTCATTTCCTCTTTAATTAAGCTCTGTGGCATGCGGCTTTACTTGCAAGGCTCAAAGATGTATAGACTTAGCTTTAGAAAGAACACTGGAGAGAAGAGCATTAAAGATAGCCCTCTTTAACTGGTCCAAAGCCACAGGTAAACTAATGCACAGCAAGCACATCAGCAACAAAAGGAGGCAATGATAAACAATTACCAGATTTTCAAATACTCTGGGATTAAGGCTTCCAAACACATTATGGCAGACTGCCAAAATGTACAAATGTGTTTTTTTTTACGATTTTGAAGCAAGAGGTCGCTTAGTAGTAGCACACATGGTATGGCAGATTCTTTGACTGCATGAATGGCTCTGACACCCTAGTCTGAGACAGGAGCAGATAACTGCTTTCCATCCAGTTTTGCTACTGCATCATTGTTCCTATACTGTAGCCAGAGGTGATTTTTAACAGTTGTTAACAGGCAAAGGTTGGACATTCAAGTATATTCTCATCAAACACCTGCCTGATTATAGCCCAGGTCTCTATAGATGCGAGCTGGTTCTTAACCATTGTGTTTATTGCTCACCATCCATGCCCAGCCCATAAGCTTGCTCTTGCTGCTTAAAGGAGTCTGTGCCCCGTTGCTGCCTGCTTATGCCAATACAGGTGGCTGGTTGCCTCTGTCAAACTTCATGTGGTCCTTGAAATACTTCTACTTTCCATGCACTGCTGGGCTGTCTGGGCACTGCCTGGGCATTCACCTGTTGATTCTACAAGCATATGTTTTCCCCTGCATTCAGACCATCACTAGGAAAACTGGTAGACATAACTACCCAAGAAGATTTCAGAGCATTATCTAAATTTAGACCCTGAAATACTGCTGTGGGGCAGGTAAGACTACATAATTACCAATTGAAGCAGAGGTTAAATATGTGATGCAATGTGTTTGGCTGCCCTGTTATTTCTCCTATGGCAGTGCTTAGGGGACTCTCATGACACATAAGATGCTGTACATCAGCACAGAAAGACACTGTTATAGAGAATTTTCCATCTAAATAGGCAAGCAAATCTTATGAGTGCTGGAGCTCAGGTCCTGGGTCCCTGTCTGTTTCCCAGTTAGGTTCTTTATTCATGACATAGCTGAGCTGGAAAATCTCTGCTTTCCTCATAAGGACACATAGGGTCTTCTACCTAACTGCCTATTTTCATTCCACTAGGAATTCAGCCTTCTTGAGACCCTTATCCTTCACCAAATCTAGTTGAAACTAATGTAAAAAGAAAAAAGAGATTTGCTGTGGAAGGGCTGAGTCACAGGGGGTGACAGCATTGTTACTATTTCATTAGAAGACCAGGCTGAGCAACATGGAAGAAATTACTATTTTAATCCTTGCTTTTCTGGTGATGAATGTAAGTAAACAGCAAGGCAGTAAAATACTTTGAAAGGGTTTGAAATATAAAAAGCAGCTTACCCTGTGAATTTTCATGTTACTGGGCTGTTTATGAAAACCTTTTTCAACAAGAAAGTATCTGGTGGCTTCAGATTAGATTCTACATACCTGTTACAAATAAAACAGAAGGGAATTCTGATAAAAAGACCAAAGGCATAATCCATAAATCAAGAAGCGAAACAAAAATGGAACCTGCTGCTGATGGAATTTCCACTGATTTATTTGAACAGCCCCAGTATGAATAATAACTTAATCTGTCTCCAGACTCTCTCCCCACAGCACACTGATTTACAGCAGCCATCCATCTCTTTTCATAATTAGCAGGCTCTGACAGTATTTATCCTTCTCTGCCCACCTTCATTACCATTAAAATTTAGACTTCCTCTTTGCTCTGGAGCAGCTAGTGTTCATGCTGCCCGGTGCACTAGGATTACTCAACAGCTTGATTTGTAGAAACGTTTTCGCATATTCTACCTCCTTTCCACTGGCAGATAGAGTCTGCTGCTTGCAAGGGGGGAAATTTTCTAGAAATGCAGCAGAAACCAGCACAGCTTTGGTACTGGGTTACAAAAACTAAAAATGGGACAAAACCGCTGCAAGTCAAAGCATGGAGCAACCAAGTCTCATCTGCCCCCTCAAATGTTCAACAGAAGCAAAGAGAACCAAGCTGGTCACATGGTCAGTTAAGTCAAGTCAGGATCCTTTGTTATAGGTGGTTTTCTTCAATCTTAGGTTAATTTCCAGTCTAAACTTCATGGAACCCATGTTGTCTAATACACCAAAGAAGCAGATGACAAATTTACTTGAAACATAAAAAGCATAAATGAAGATGTGTTGTTTAAATTCAGAAATATTTCTTAAACAGCTGAATGTAAAATCAGAAGGTGACTTTCTGTGTCAGCATGATTACATTGATGACATATGTCGCAGGTTCAGCAGTAGCAGTCATTTTTCTCCTTTTTGGTAGCTGGTGCAGCGCTGTGGTTTTGACTTTCGGCCTGATAACACCAATGTTTTCAGATACTGCTCAAACATTTAGTCTGACCAAGGACTTTCTGAGTCTCATGCTCTGCCAGGGAGGAGGGGAAGCTGGGAAGAAGCAGAGACAGGGCAACTGACCCAAAATAGCCAAAGAGGTATTCCATGCCATAGCACATCATGCCCAGGATGCAAAATCAGAGGTCAGGGACCTGGAAGGGTGGGATTCACTGCTCGGTCAGGCTTGGTATCGGGTGGTGAGCAGTTGTATTCTCTTTCCCTTTATTTCCCTTGCCATTATTATTATTGGTGGTAGCATCAGTGGTTTGTGTTATACCTTAGTTACTGGACTGTTCTTATCTCAACCTGTGGGAGTTGCATTCTTTTGATTCTCCTCCCCATCCCCCTGGGAGCTGGGGGGAAGAAAGAGGGGGGAGTGAATGAGCAAACTACGTGGCTGACTGTGCTTAAGCCACAACAACATGGCATTATATCACTGGATAATTTGATCCCAGAGTTGATTTGATAAAAACAAAGCAACTACTTCTTCTTGGACAGACTTTCCAGAATGTTAGATGGGCCTGAAGTTTCATAACCAAAGTAATTATATTGCTTATTAAATATTATAAATCAAGAGATGGTGTTAGACATTTAAATAGCATGTAATACTGATGTGAAATTAATTAAATGATCATTACAGATGTATTTATGTGACCATTTTTAATTATTAAATGTAATTGAATTTAGTTGCTTATGGCAAAATGTGAAATAATCTCTGAACAGATTTATTTGAGATACAAATGGAATCTCATGTTTTAAGCAGGTGTTTTTGGCTTCAGAGCTTCTTCTTCCTGTTTGTGGAGTGTCACTGTTAAGTATGGGCCATACAGACAAACCTAAGTTTGGTTGCCCAGACCATTCTGGATGAAACATTTTGCTCATTTTTCTCTTCTTTTGTAGGAACTATTATCGGGTAACAGGGTGACCAAAGAAGGTATCCCAGAGGATACACACTAAATCCATTCAGAAGTGCAAACTGAGATCTCCTTTTCTGTAAGTCAGAAGGACCAAAGTCAAAAACATCATTTATTGCAAATTCTTCTTTCTGCTTGAATGACTGTGTCCATTTTCTGATATGGAGACAGAATAGAGAGGCAAAAATGAAGTGCCTGTCTCACCCTGTGAGCATGCAGCTGACATAATGATGAAATTTTACTTTCTTTTTCTTGGTTGTCCACCTTAATCACAGGCCTATATATTCCAGCTTCACTGAGAAGCTGATTGCTCATGAATGTCACCCAGCCCCTGAGTCTCCTACAAAGTATCTCATCACATGTGCTTATTTAGATAAACAAATATTGCTGAGAGCAGCACAATGAACAAGACCTTATTTGCACAGCTTTGTGACTTGTAACTGAGCTTGCTGTTGTCTAGGAAAGGACATGTTCATCCTGCTGAGTTTTTGTTGGTAAGGATACCCATAAGCTCTTCTGTTTTCACTGCTCAGGTTTTCATGAAACCTATAGGTGGGCATTTGAGAGGTCTGCTCCTCTGTCAAAGTTGTCTGAATTCAAATGGGGTTTTCAAAATTTACTGTTGGTGGAAGACTGAGAGCCTCGGCCTTCAGACTGACAGTAGGAGTCCATAAGTTCTGCTTTCTTAGACAAAATTGGCTATAATGATCCCTTAGAGGCAAACCAAACAGCATCAAAAAGCAAGCCTAATTTTTTTCATCCTGTCTCAGGTAATCTATGAAAATCAAACATCAGTCTCATTGGTTACCTGTATTATAATAAACCCCATTGTACACTTCTACAGCATAGTTTGCCAACAAGTTATTTATAGGTCTAAGTATGTCTGCTGCTTTGTTTAGTCCTCCAGCAAAAACTGATTTTCAATGTCACTGCTCTTGATTTTTGTATCTGAGAGAGTTTGACACCACAGCTCCTATCTGAAACATCACTTTGATCCCCAAGAATAATGAGGGACCTCATTATTCTACCACACTTCTCCCTTTAGTTGTGTTTACAAGGAGAACTGAACTAGAAGATGAACCCCTTGCTGATTCTTGATTGTAATGTGAGACCTTTGCTATTTGGCACCTAGTCTTGATAACAGAACTCCAAGAAAGCTCTTAAGGAGTAGTTTATATCAATGGTCAATGTCCTTTATAGTACCACCCCTTAAAAACCTCTTCATTCGATTGCCCTGTCAGGCAGCAATAACTGTTTCTACTGATTTGTGGCAAAGCCAACAGAAAGAATAAGTACTTCCTCCTCCGGTGTGTGTGAAAGGAATTTCTAAATGGCTTCAAGGGAATGCCTTTTTCTTGAGGATGTGCTATTTTACCCAGCAGGAATTGCAGAAAAGGTGTGTGTGTAAAGAAGGGCTCCTCCTGGAAGACTGATCTTTGCAAAAACAGCCCTTGCAACAGCAGACATAAAGAAAAAGGAATGGGAGAGGATGGAATTTTGCAGTGGCACACACAGACCAGCTGAAAGAAGTGATAAATGCAGGATGCAGAGGGACACAATGCAATAACAGCACACTGATGCACCCACAGTCACCCACTGTTCAGAAGTCTTGGCAACATCTGGGTTTAACTGAACAGTGCATTTGCCTTACTTTTGAATTCCCTGGCTTTTTTGTAACTTCTCTGTTTCTTCTTTAAAAAAGGAACAAGTTTAAAAAGGTTTTTTTTATAGAACCCGTCAAAAAATGAGCCAGCATCTGTGGAGGCAGACTGAAAGCATGGTGCAGATTTCAGAGTACAAAATAGAACCATATGCTCCATTTTAATAGACACACAGAGGATGCTGTAGTCTGGTCTCTTGGGAAGATATATTTTTATGTTCCTTTTTGTCAGGCACACCAGCAAGAGGTAGAAAAAGTAAAGCAGATTCAGATGCAGAATTATGAACTCAGACATCTCAGTTGTGAGGGAGACTTTATAGATTACCCAGGTCCAGACCTTCATTGCTGTGAGTGCACAGCATCCCAGTCAATTGTGGTGCAACAACAGAGTTTTTGTTGTTGGTCATGAACACAACCAAGCATGACTACAGCATTTTGGATGTAGTTGTGTGCTTCCCAGACAGGCATGGAAGATACTAAAGAGAGCTCCCCCAAAAGTCCCACTTTGCACTCATATGAACACACGTTCAGGATTACAACTGTCCTTTCAAAACTTCCCAAAGGGCCAAATAGCCTTATTTGAGACCTGTGCAAATTTCTGAATTGGTAGCCAGCACCTCCTCTCCTCAAAAATATAGAGCACAAGACTTATTTCAGTTCTAAAACAATTTTAAAAACCTGCTAGAAAAAAACATTTAATAAAAAAATGTTTCTATTATTCTGAAAGATATTTCAGTGTTTCGTCTTCTTTTCTTTAGCCCTATTTTGAAGATTTTTATTAAGAGAAATTTGGAAAAAACAGTTTTCTTTGAAGTGGAACATAGAAACTCACTGTACAAAAAAGCCACTGAAATGTTTTGGCTTTTTATAAACCACAAAGATAATGCAAAAACTATAAACCAGCAAATTCTTTCACTAAACCCAATGTACATTTTTCCCATCAAAATCTATGTTGCCCTGCTGTCTCCTTGCAGTGAAAAAGCTGTATCACCAGCCTTTCCTGACCTCTCTGTAAAAACTGCTTGATTAATGGAAAGCAAAGATGAGTCAAAGACCTTCCCTACAGATAACAGTCTTCCTTTGACAGTGACAGCATCCTTCCTTTTCTTCAGGCACAGAAACCTTTTACACTTTTGGGAAAAAAGAAATAGATTAATTTCAGAGAACTGCATTCGGGCTCATTTAGAGTTTAACAGCCAATGCTGTATTAATAATGGCTGTCATTTTCTTCTTGCTCTCATACCTGCTGACATGGACTTAGAACATCCACATGTTCATCAAAGTTGTTCATCTACCCCAGTCTCCAAAATACACCCCAGAGCTTAGAGTGAAACTAAGTGATTCTTTAACTGCTGCTTGTCCCTGTGCAGTCAGGGACCTGTCATAAATGCAGTCTTATAAATCTGAAATTTAGAAAGTCATGTAGTAAAGCAGATTTTGCTAGAAACAGGCTTGCTTCCAGCTGAGAATCAGCTGATGGGAGCTTGAAGCATCCTGTGCATTTCAGTGGGTTCTGTCATTTCTTAATTATTTGAGATCCAAACTCTGCTGCTGCATTCATGAATATAGTTTTCCTGAATTACTAGCACTATCCCCTGCTTAGCCATGTCTTAACAGTGAGTAATTTCTTAAAGATCTTGAAAAGAGAGGCTTAGAACACAGTGAGAGAGTTGATAGAAATAACGACTATGAACAGTCATAGGAGAACAGAGGGAGTTCTTCAAAGTGTTAACATCCAAGATAGCAGCTGCAAATTAGAAGACGGTAGCAAAGGTGTTTTTAGCCTTCTTGCTCAGTCTGGAGTACCAAGAGTGCTGAAAGACACAGAAGCTTGTGCTCTGTAAGAGTATGACAGAGCCTCAAGTCTCTGCATGGAGAAAATAAAATTTCCAACTGTTTTGTAAACTGCCCAAAACATTCTATCCAAGTGCATTTTCCTTTTCAAGTGAGGATTGCAGCAAAGAATAAATGAAGCGTGGTTTGTATGAAAAACAGGTAGAAAACGTTTCCTGTGAGGAGTATCAGAGAAAAATGCAGAAAATGACACCCTTCTCCACTGCAAATGATACAATATAAAGCATTTGAAACCCTTGAGCTGCATATTGCTGGAGGATGGAAGAGTCCTTGGAGGAAGTATTATTACTTATTCTCTTCCTTAGAGATCTGCTTTTGATTTGAGGCAAGGAGGCAGGATATGGGCTAGATAGACTTTTGGTTCATCATCCTGCACAGCAATTTTCTGTGTTGGCTGCTCTTCAGCAGGTAGGGTTATTTATAAACAGTAAGAATAGGAAAAAAACCACTTTAACACCACACAGTAGCAATATAGGTATCCTGAGTTAAAAAAGAAATAGATGGGAAAAAACCCTTTAAAATGACAAGTTAGGGAATGGACTCGAAAGATGGTTTTATCCTGAAACTAATATCTAAATCACTGTTTTGACCCATTTAGTTACCAAAGCTAATATCCACATGTTCTATAGCACACTGAAAAGAAATTTTATTGCTGCACATAATTCTCTCACTTGCTTCTGATACAGCCACGTAGTCTTGAATTTGATCTGCATATATCTGCCTTTCTTGATTCATCGTGAATTTGGATCCAGATGCTGGAAATACTTGGAAGGTGAGGCTATCTCTTGCTGCATCGGTATCAAGGCTGCCTTCATGGAACAGTCTGACTCCTTTTGTTTATAATTGTCATGGATGGATGCATAACACATTACTGAAGCATTATTACCATATTGTTTTTCAAGGCCAATGCAAGGGGTGCCATGCAGAAGAGAATCCACTAGAAGAGACTGCGTGACTTGTTGATACAGCTATAGCATTTGAGAAGAGCAGAGAAGTTGCAGCATGTAGAGGAAAATACAGTGGTCAAAATATTCAGGGAAGCAGAAAGGTTGAGAGTAATTTACAGGGCAGGCAGGGCTTTCCTTACTCTCATTTAAGGAGAGTACATGATGGGTACAGCAGCTGACATCTCAAATGAGGCTCATCATGCAGAAAGTGCAATTGGACAAAAGCCTTGCACTGGATTTAGTGGTGAAAGATGAAGGGTTGGAGCCTCAGGTGTCAGCTCAGGCATGTGAAGTATGGTGGGGGTGGTGTCTTAGACACCCATTTCTGAGGCAATCGCTAACAGCACACCTACCTCATAACAAGGACAGGTGCTACTGTCTTTCTGCCAGCTTTCTTTTCCTATTTCTTATGGTGTAAAGGAAATTTATGATACACAAATATCTCCCCAGTATGCTGTGAGCCCTCCACATTTACTCATGCCAGAAACATGAAAACTTGCTAGAGTTTTATTATTCAAATGTTTCTTGCAATGGCTTTTTAGTTTTGATTTCAGACTTGAGAAGTTTTGGAAAGCTCAGAGTTTCCATTAAATAGGAGAGTGGGTTGAGAAGAGTGAAAATGGTGACAGAAGGAGAGGAAATTACCCATCATGCAAAACCCATTCTGATATTTTACTCTGAGTTATTTTACTTGTTTTACTTCATGATGAGAATTGTAAAACTATAAGACAGAAACCTGAAATTCCATTTGTCTCAAATAAATCCTGCTCCACTACAGTGGCTGATCTAGCAGCTAATTAAATGGCTATGATATTCTTCACAACTCTCCTTTTTGTTTTTCTTAGGTACTGTGATCTCCAGCTCACAGTATTGCAAAAACTAGAGCTTCTCTGTCTTTAAATTGAAGTATGGAGACTGTTTCTGATAGAAACATTAAATATACAGAAGATCTTGATGCCTTTTCAGTCTTAGCTGCTACCTCAGTCAATCTAGGCACTTTGCCTCTCAACATTATGAAATAACTTAGTGGAGGGTTTTATGCATCAATTGGACAATGAAGAAACAGGAAAAATTAAGTCACCTCTCTGCATAGGCAGAAGTGGGCATGCTGTGACTTGCCTAGAGCCTGAAGGAAGTGCCTTATAGTCTGATATTTTCTGAGATTTGAACCTTGCGAAATGCTGGCTGCTTCTGCAAAAGGTGGAATTTAAACTCTCACCTTTGGAGGAGTCAGGACAAGGCTTCTTAATTGCCAACAGGCAGCCTCTGAGGGGCTGCATAGCACTGAATTTCTGCCTCCATTTCAACCCCTTGTTCTCTGTCAGGGATGTTGTGACTCCTTGATTGCCATCCAAACGAGATTGAATGTGCTCCCCAAAACAAGAGGCAGGCATTGCTCAGTAAGTAGGGCTGCTACCAGGTTCCCAGTGTGGCCCCAGGAACCACATGCAGTAAGACACTCCTGGCAGGGAGAAGGAATTGGGACAAACAGCATGGTGTTTCTTTTAAGGGAAGTATGCTGTTGTCTCTGCTGACTGCTGAGAAGCTTAAGGAAGGGGTTTTTTTGTCTTGTTTTTTTGTCATTTTTTGTTATTTTTTTTAAGCCATCAGCAACTGTTGTCTGTAACCATAATGTTGAACAGTCTCTGCACATTGAGTTTCTCCCACTCTCTGATGTGTCCCGGTGATGCTGCCCTGCTTGTCAAGCAGCAGTCACACTCCCCAGCCATCACTGCTAGCCAGAAACTGGTTGTGTGTTTTTACACAAATGCAGGTTTATTTAAAACCTGCATTAATTTAACCCAGAGGTGTTGGGGTGGCTGTGAGGTTCAAATCAATTCTTCCTTTTTCCTTCTTTCACCAACTTTTTGGCCGGAATTATGAGGATGCAGAGAAGAAAATGCAGTCCTATTACAGCAGAAGCAATGCCAATAGCTTGTACTAAGGCCATTTAAGGTAGAATCCTCTTTCTTCCCCCACAAGCAGGGTGAATTTTCTATTTTTGTCCCAACTCAAGGTAAGTATTCTTTAAAAGTTGTATTCAAATTATCTTGCTCCTCTTGAAGAGGAGGAAGTGGAGGAGAGAGAAAGGGGGTTAGTACAAAAATTAAAGAAATGTTGTAATAAGAAAAGTAAATTTTAGGGTGAATTGTTGTGCCCTGTCCATGCTTCTGCTTCCTGTATGCAGAAATTATCCTTAACTATCCCATCGGGTTACCTTCCTTTATATGTTGATTTATCATCCTCTAAGTTCAGCCATCCAAATAAGCAAGGAACACATATACAATCCACATGGTACTATGCAGCCCTTCCTCACAAATGTGCTTAGTTACACCAAGTCAATAAATCTGCTATGAGGGAAATTCCTGTACTGCAGAGCCACATCTTACACACTACAGCCATGTTAATGTCTTGTCCTAATAATAGTTACTAAAGGTATTTCATCCCTGTCAATTGACCTGTAACAGCAACAACATGTAGGCTGGAGATTCTCTGAGGGTTCTGGAATTCATGTTTGGCTGGCCATACCTGATGTTTCTCTAGCAGGCTTCATTGGTACAGGTTTTACAGGTTTCCCAGTAAAAGATACTTACCTGTAGGTAAGACAGAAAGAATACCATCTGAATTAGGGATGTTCACTCTGGCTGGTAGAGGCTTTGGGAAACCATCTTAATTGGTACTTTGCTCATAGGCTGCTCATCTTACCAGTCCATCTCCAGCTACTCTCCAGAAAGGCCTGATCTGCTGTAGTACCTGTATCATGATTGCAGCCTTGTAGAAATCTATCACAATACCCGAAGCATCTGAAATGGCTTCAAACATCTATATTAATATGACTGAATTGAGGCCAGAAATCATGCTTCTCACAATTTAAGCCATTGATCTTTTGGTCTCCATAAAATTTTCATATATTTGAAAATTGTTGCTCCTGTCCTCACTCAATTGAGAAAAGTTTTCTTTCAGATTTTTATCACAGCTCCTGTTTTTGAGTCCATTGACTGTTCCTGTGTTATTTCCCCTCTCTCCACTTAATTCACTTTTTTTTTTTTTTTTTATTTTAAATATTTTTTTCAAGACTGGAAATAGGATTATAGAATCTTTATGTTTGAAAAGACCTTTAAGGTCATCGAGTCCAACTGTTAACCTAACACTGCCAAGTCCACCACTAAACCATGTCCCTCAGCGCCACCTCTGTACATCTTTTAAATACCTCTGGGGTGGTGACTCAACCACTTCACTGGGCAGCCTGCTCCAATGCTTGGCAGCCCTTTCAGTGAAGACGGTATTCGACACTGACATGATGCATCACCCTTTGCTAGTTCACAGCAGGAAGGATGAATTGCCCATTTCTTTTTTTTTTTTTTGTCTTTCTTGTGACCTCCCCCTTATACATTTATCTCAGAATAAAGTTTACTTTCTTATATGACATTGTTGAATGTAGTTTTGTGACCTTTCCTAACCTGCAGATTCAGTTGCGAATGCTCCTGCATAACCCCAGGTTTTATACATCATCTTTGAGTTATTTTTCTGCCTCTATTTTCCCACTAATTTTAAGATAATTTTGACAGTGATCTATTCCTCCAAAGTCCTGGCAGCACCTTCCAGCCTGACATCACTCTACAAAATCAGTATGTAGCACAACTACTTCTTCAGCCAGGTTATTAATGTAGAATTGAATGGGACTCATTAGTGTTTGACTCAAAGAACTACTTTTCCAAAACATTTTGTACTTTTCAGTAATTATACCTAGACCACACCTTAGTAGCTTGGTTATGCAAATGTTATAGTTCACAATATTTATGGCAGCTAAGATGTATCTTAGTCTGTACACTAGCCATATCAGTAGGAAGTCCAGAAATTAATCAGTCATATAAGAAGAAGGTGGATCATATAATGAAAGCCTGAAAAGACCAGGCCACCAAGTGATGTGCAAGTGGCACTGAGGGCTCAGGCACCTGGGGATGTAACAGCAAGCAGACTACCACCTCTTTTCTCTGCTTCCTCCAGCTGTAACTGGAGTAGGAGCTCTTGGGGCATCTCCAACTTTTTGTCTGCATTTTATGCAATTTATTGGTATTTGGAGGCAAATGAAGAAGGAGCAGCTCATTCTTATCAACAAGGCCTCTATCTGTGGGTACTTACCAGGCCTGGAGAAATTTCAAATTAACTATGTAGAAGAAGAAGGTGCGTCAGACAGAACTACCTGGAATTTCAGTAACTGATTGCCTCATGCCTTAACTCATAGAGCCCTAATTTGCTGTTTCTAGGTGCAAACTGCCAGTATCCTCCTTACCATACAGATAGCACATATACCTTTCAGAGTTTCCACACAGTGTGTTTCACTTCTGAAGTGAAGTCATACACAGAAAATCCTATAGCCAAGAAAGCTCATTTAAACAATTTTATTTATTTTTTTTTTTAGACAGAAGGAGAAAGAAAGCAAGAAATCTGTTTGAAAATCAAAGCTTTCCAAGCCTGAATTCCAGAAAAAATCTCCCAAAATCTTGCACTCAGAAAAAAAACAACAAATAAACCCAAAACCCAAACAAATTTAAAAAATCCCATACCAAACCCAAAAAACACAAAACACACCAGGAAGGCAGAATATTCCCAATGACTTTAAGTCAGCGAGTGACATTTTGCACACCTTAAAGAGAATCCCACACTACTCTCCAAAGCTTGCTCTGAAGTGGCTTTTGTCACAGGTTCCCAGAGTGAAGCAAAAAGGGGGGCTGTGTGACACCCACCCCATTCACAGCAGACTGGTCTCTAATTAAAATGAGAAGCTCCTGTGGTTTTCTAGGCCACACTCAGCTGCCTCAAAACTACACAATGTTCCTCAGATATTGAGGCAGGCTTTGGTGCTTGTAAAGCTGTGCTTCTCAGGAAAGGCTCTAAGCTTGAGTACTAAATTTTTTATTGTATTTTATTGTTTTGGGGTTTTTCTGGGCCACGGTATTTCATCCGAAATTTATGTCTGGCATTGCAAAGTAAATTTAACTGTAGGACTTCTGCTTACTTTTGACTGTTCCTATCTAAATGTTTCACAAAATAAATCTTTCCATGCACTCGTATGAAATAATAATCAACAATAACAATGTTTTTAGCATCAGTTGATTTCCTTCATTTGGTAAAAATAAAATAAAAAGTCTGTTTTTTGCTTTGCCCCATGGATTGCTCAGGAACTGCACTCCAAGCTTTGCAAGGCTCTTTTTGCTGGCTGTTGCAACAGT
The DNA here is from genome assembly GCA_025447955.1 of Psilopsiagon aurifrons. Lineage (NCBI taxonomy): Eukaryota > Metazoa > Chordata > Aves > Psittaciformes > Psittacidae > Psilopsiagon > Psilopsiagon aurifrons. The sequence continues at coordinate 8,157 of JAOEHY010013645.1, read as the reverse complement.
CACACAAAAGGAATTGAATCTGACCTTTGTTTACTCACATAGCAGGGTACCCTGCATTTCTGCTGTATTCCACACAGTAGGAGGTCAGCATGGACTTTCCAAGGTCAATCTAGCTGTTGAAAACCAACGGCTCTCCTACTGAGGGGCTTTCAGAAGGCATCTATTCAAGTTTGCAGCAATGCAAACTTGTCAACTGTTGAGGAAGGCTTAAGTGTGTTTGACTGGTGAAGAACCTCACCACCTTGAATTAATTTACTTCTCTGCAGGTGGTAACGAGGAGGAAAAGGCTGAGACAGGTGGAAGTGAAAGAATCTGTGAAATTTTCTATTCTCCTGCCAAGACGGCAACAGGAATGTAAACTGTCTCCTGGAAGTGGGCTTAACCTGCAGTCTTGGATCTCAGCTTAATGGGCTGCTAGGGAGATTGGGGTCTGACCTGATCTAATCTATGCAGAGGAAAGACTGCATGAGGCACCTTGGGCTTGTCTTTGCATCCTCCAGTGTCTGCTGCTGCTGATTTTAATGGGAGGAAAAAATCAGTTGAAGTTTATTAGAACTTGGTTTCCAAACAGATGCAAAAATATTGTCAGCACTGAGATATTGAGAAAAGGGTTTGAGGAGTGAGGGCTAATGCAAATGGGCCACTCGGAATGCCTGGTACGAGGGGACATGAAAGAGTGTGGGGCACTATAGAAAAAGCTGCCTGTCATGAAGCTATTTGAAAGCAATAGAACTTTGTAAAAGTGGCATTGTGCTGAATCAAGAGACTTTGTGACTTTTTGGAGATAATTAGCTTCACCCAATCAACCTCTTAATTGATGCAGCTATTCTGATCATGGGACAAATATAGATGTCTCTGCATTGACCTCCACTCCTCAGCAGACAAATGGAGAGATGATCAGCTGTGCTCATTGTTGAATATATACATATTAAAAGAGCTTTACAAAGGTGAACAGTATTTTACAGATGTGCAAACTGATGCAGGACACAATAGGGAACTTGACCAAGTTTTTCAGTGGAGCAGCATGAAAGTTAAGACTAGAATGGAGGTTCCTATATCCTGGCTCACTTTGTAAGAACAATTGTTCTCTAAAATGAGAGTGCATGAGAGCAACAGATTCTTGCCAGATCACATTCTGGTGTAGGATGCCAGAAAGTCCCCTGGGTTCTCTCTTCCAGCTATCACAATATGTTTCAGTTCAGCATGGTAATAATGAGTGGGATTTTTGATGTTATTGTTACTATTTGCTGCATTGCACTTACATTTTCTGCGTGTGTTCATTTTAGGTTGCTTTATGGCTTTAGCAAAATATTTTATCACATATTTAATTTTAAGTGTATGTTCTGGGTGCTCACCAATCTTAAAAGCATTTAGACCTCATGTTCAATATTAAGGGGGTACTTAACTAAACAGAGATAGCCTTACATGTGCACTAAATGTTCCATAAGTATGGAACTGTTTTGCCAAAGTAAGACATATGGAAATGAGAATAAATCTTTAGATATTGGTTCAATAAGCATGATTTTATTTACTTCAGATAAGTATGCCAGGAGCTGGCTTTAATCTTAAGCATTTCTTAGACATGTGAAGTCTCTGGCAACAAGGTGGAGGCTCACCCCCTTGCCACCCAGGTATGGATCACCCGCATTGGTCAACACAGCTCTGCATCAGCCTCTGGCTCTCTGGGGCTTAAAATTTGACATCTGATCCACTGAGTTTGTCTCATGTGGTTCTGGAGTGGGGAAGGTCATGATGTTGCCCTGGCACTGATAGCACAGGAGCTAGTCTTTATCTTTTAAACCCTTTAAACTTTGAAAGAATGTGTTAAAAGGTGATCCCTCTGCATCCTAGGCTTACCACTCTCATGTGACATGATGTAGCAGGGTCCACATTTTGGCAAAGTCACTGGAAGTATTTTTACAGACCAAATATGCCTCTGAGGGAAAGGGAAGAGCTGAGTAACCCTAATTAGGCATAACACCCTTAATTTTAAATTGAGAAGGGACTAATTGACTGAAGCTATAGCTTTAGCTCAGAATCCTGAGGCCAACTGCAGCCTGGATGGGTGAATTTGCTCCCCAGAGCACAGCTCTGACAAAGCCTTTTTCTAAATGAAAGTTCTAAATTTAGGTGGTATTCATTAAGTGTTTAAAATATGTCACTATTTAATGATGGTGAAAATTGAAGGTGTCCAGTAAAGAAGCTGTAATTGTGTTTAGTGCTGAGACAACAAATCTAATTAAGATTCAATTTGTTCTTCCCCTTTGCTCCCTCCTTCCAGTAATAAATGGTTAATTACCAGTTTGAAAGGCTCAGTGAAATTCATCAGCTTGCAGAAATCACAGTGATTACCATAATGCCATAAGGAAGCGCCACCCCATTGTTTCTCCAGATGAAAATATTCATTCTTTTACAGTAAATGTTAAGTAATATTCTGGCTTGTACTGTCAAACCACATTCTTTCCCCTCCTCAATGGCAGGGCTGGGAACTGACAGGGTCATGCCCATCTGCTGAGTGCCATGAACACAAGCTTTCTGCAGTGCAGCCTCATCCTCCATGTTGGTGTCTCCCTTCTCCTCTGCCACCAGGAGATAACTGCCAGGGCAAAAGCTCAGCACCAGGCCTGTCTCATCACCATGAGGGAACGAAGCCCCTCAGCAAGGTCCACATTTGAGTTCTCATTTGAGCTGGCTTGCAGCAGAATTTGGGGCTATTGCCAGATATCCCGAATCCTACAAAGTCAAAGCCACTCAGCCCCAGCCTGATCATACTTGTTTCTCTTAAAGGAAGGACCAATGTCCCCAGGGGTGGCGGCTGAGATATTTGCTTTTGCTCCAGGCAGTAATCCCTGCATTACAGGTGTGGTGTGTTTTAGGAATTCATTGCATACCACCTTTCATTTATTATTGCCTATGCTTAAAGTGTTCAGTGAATTGTGAGGGAAATTCAGCCTTGAAATTTTCACAGCTTGGGCCAGAGGCTGTCAAGTAAGCTAGCTGCATGTATGCACATTGACTAGAGGATGCATTTTAGTCCCAATTAAAGAGAACATCACTGTTAGGCTTTTGTCTTTATTTATTAGGGATGATGAAACAGACTGGATTGGTACAGCCAGGTACAGAATATCAGTGTTGTACTCTTGTTGCCACTATGTTATTCATCAAGATTTCCTGCAAACAGCAGTAATTGCTGATTCTCTGAGCCAGAGACACTGTAAGCACTAAGGTAACAGCACCTTGCTATGTAAATGACAAGTGTATTATAAATAGGCAGTACTACCCATCTATTCTCTTTCACTATATAACACTCCAGCTGCTTTAAAAATATGGATGAAAATATTTTAAAAATGGAAGTCTGAAAAGACATTGAAAAAAGCACAAAAATTCCATACCATGACTTACAGCTTCCATTTTGTAGCCAGCTCTTCTCTTCAGGCTCCTCGTTTCCTCAAGGAAGTAATCTGCTGACTGGGATTATTACCAAGACAGTTTCCTCAAATTTTGCAACCTTCTCACTGCAGGACAAAGAGAGGGAAGGTTGTGTCCCAGTAACTAGGAAATCTGTAGCAGGCTGCTTGTAGATACTAATCTGCTGAGCCTGGCACTTTAATGCATAAAAATTACACGAGCAATAGGCATTTGTGTCTTTTCTCTTTTCCAAGTCATGATCATAAAACAATTAAAATTGCACCTTCTCACTTGCAGCTGAAAAAGAAACAAACCCAGAGCAAACCCCTCCCCTTTGCAAATATTCCCCCTACTTCCAGGAACACTGACAAGCACTGTTCAGGTCTAGCAAACAGTTTTGGGAAGATTCATAATTAGGATGCAGTGCCATTGAGCTACGTGCTCATTGTTTAACAAGACAGATCACAACTTAACAAGCGTAGTTCTTGTGAGCTGCTGATAACAGTGAAAATGAGGGTTACACACTTTCTCTCAGTCTTTTTCTCGTATCTTTTATCTCTTGACCTGTCCTACTCATTTCATGTTCAGCACAATATCTGAAGTTGGCATAACAGAATTCCTATGATTAGCCTGTATATAGGAAGCAAGGGATTGTTTGTCTTCGGGAATAGATTTGATTTGCTATCCTCTCTCACAATTAAAGCTGCTAAAGAATCACAAAGTACACAGCAAATACATTTTCTCATAAATTTTTGGTGCATCCTTGCACTTACAGAGTCTTTATTCTGACTCATCACTTGTCTGTAAAGTAGAATGTTTCCACAAAAATTTATCCACTGCCAAAACGATAGCTGAAAAGCAAAACAAGACATGTCATTACAATGTTGATACCAGAGTGAGGATCTGTCTGCAATCTAATGGCATAGATCTGGATTAAATGCACTGATGAAGCTACAGCACCTTTCTTGAGTGCCATGTTGTGAGCAGTTACTGATGATTACACAGATACTCATCAATATGCCATGGTCAGGACCTGACTGAGGATTATAGTTTGCACAGGTGAGAAACAGGAAACCTACATGAGGAAGTGTTTGCTTAGATTTTGCTCATAGTGTTTGTGGAAAGTGTCTTGCATTGGACTTACAGCCAACCAGAAGGGAGTGATGAAAATTATCCAATGTTTTTCCTTAACCAGACATTATTATGGTAGCCATCTAGAAGCCTTTATCAAGACTAGGTCTGAAGCAGAAGCATTTTCTGTATTCCAAAGTAAGAACCAGCTTTGGTCCTGAAGAACCAACCTAAAGAGTCAGAGAAACGTCTTGTGAAGGTCCTCTTCATTGTGAAGGAAAATTGAAGCTCAGAAGCCCAAATGTTACAGACAAGATGCTGGGTCAGAGCTGACAGGAGAGATCTTCAGTTCAGACAGACAGTTCACCGCAGCGCAGAGTGGGGACCAGATGCACAGAAGACGTTGTCTATTACCATGTTGCTACAGCTGCTTCCTGCTGAAGCATGCTACACACCCCTTTCTTTGTTAAAGGTTAACTCATGCTGGGGATTTTTAATTTTCTATTATCCACCCAGAAGGAGCTATCTTAACTAAGGTAAAAAGCTTCTTTTTTTTGGCTTTTCTTTATGAGTTTTTGAAAGAATTTTTTACATTAGTGAGACTCATGAATGAACAAAAGGAACATAACTGCAGTGATATTTTTACTGGGGAAGGAGATCCTGGGTTACACAGATCCACCGGCAATAAATCTAAATAAAATCAGGGAGAGTATAACTGACTTTTACACTTCAGTTATTATTGCAGTGATTGATAATGTGGTTGTTCAGCTAACATGGCAACGTGCATTGTCTTAAAGGTCAGCAGCACAGCTGGTTAGGTGGAAAACCATGCTGTTGTGATGGAATGGGCTAGTGCCTCATCATCTGATACACAGCTCTTGTAAACGAAGATTGATTTGGATTACAGTGCCCTGAACCTGGTCTGTCTTGCACGTGGTAGCACTGCAGGATTGGTCTGTAGTTTGTCCAACTTCAGGCTTTTCAAGTTTGGTGAACTTTTACTGACTTGGTGGTTCCTGTTTGGTAGTGCAGCTAACCCCACTCAGATCCTTTCCCTTAGTTTTAAATAAAATTAGAGTTTCAGAAGAGAAATATAATAGACTTACCTGATTTGTCAGAAAAAATAGTAACCTAAGAAATTCTTTTGTAGGTATATGATTAGCTTTATTCACTTCTGAGTAATACAGTGTGGTTTAATAAGTGACTTGGAGAGGGTAGAGGTGCGAGATTTCTGGTAGTTCCCTCACTGAGGTGTCATGGGCAGAGCAGAAAAAAGGTGTAAGACCTTAGATGCTAGATAACTTGTAATAATGAAGGAAACAATACAGAATATTAAAACATAAATGGTCTTAGGGACACCTTTTGGTGAAGATTAATAACTCTGTTTTATTCCACCAGTTCAAAGCCCTTAAGATTACAGTTTTAATCAGTGACCAAGAAGAATGACACTGAAGTAAGAGAAAGATAAAATAAGAACAGGAAACAGTTCTATATTGATGAAGGAAAAGAAAGTAGCTCTATACTCTTCTGTTTCCACAGCCATGGCTTTCTTATCCAAGTGTAACCCCTTGCTTTAGTCCAAAATGAGAAGAGAACATGAATTTTGTTGAAACTCCTGAATGCAGGTCAGGGCAAAGCAGTCAGAAAGAATAAAAAACAATTATTGTCACAGTAACAACTGTAATTAACACCTTCCAATTTATCATACTCTAGTCAGCCACAGGGACATGAAGAAAGATTTGTCCCTGAGTTTTGACCTGTCTTGGTAAAATAACTTGATGTGCCACGTATAATTACACTGCACATCAAATTTTCATTTTGGGTGTTTGAAGGCCTCATATGTTTGGGGTAAGCTTTTTTCTGGTACTAAATTGTTCAGGCTGAAATCACATAAAACCAGAAGATTAGACAGTTTTAAAAGCAACTAGAAATCTGAATACTATCTTTATTTATTATCAAATAAGGAACAAATTTGAAGCTGCTTTACGGCATTGTTCTATAAATATTGACTAAAGTGTTGCTGTACAAGGAAGTATGTAAGTTATTACTCAATCCTCTAAAGACAGAAAGGGAGAATCTTTCATTCATTTCATTGTATTGCCAGTATCTTAAAAGTCATCCATTCTAGGAAGAAGAGACATCTTACAGGTAATTTACTGTATTTATGCCTTCTGTTCCATGGGCTGTAATGCAAGACTTGTCAGCTGCTGCTTTCAGTCTTCATTTCTCTTAGACTACTCCATCTTGTTTCTCTGAGGTGCTCTTCAGTGTAATCATTATATTCTAGTTCAGCTCCCTGCAGAAAGCTTGAATGGTATCACTTGCAATGTCACTTTTGTTGGCTCCTTCACTTAAGGGTCTTTTCTGTTCCTGGACCTGAATAGAGAAGTCAATGGAAGATTTGTCTCTAGTGGAGATGTTGAGCTGAGACCCATTTGTACTCTCAGGCAGGAGAGTAGTGTTGTGGTGGGGATCTTTGTCATCACTGTCAGTTGCTGGGCCAATGGAATAAAGAAGGGCCAATGGAATAATGACACAATTTCTGAATTTGTGATACAGCTGAGCCTCTTTCTGTAAAAAGTCAAAAGTTATGTCTTTGTAGATGCTTTCCGTTATATGTTGGATTCATCAGTTGGGCAGTGACTTCTCAAATTAGACATAAAACCACGTGCAAGGTTGTGACAGTAAGTCATTATGGATACCCCTGTTTCTTATAAATGAAAGAGGAATATCATGGTGCACAACACCTCTAAAGACGTTGTCTCTTACAGTCCTCAATTGCTTCAGTTGTACTGGCGGTCAGCAATTTGTATACTGGAAATAAAAAGCCCATGAGAGTTCAGTCCTCCATGTCCTGGGACACAGGCACCTTTGGGGGAAATCTGAAGGCTGTTTGAAATACAGGGGTACTGAATGAGAAGAGAAGGGTAAAAATTAGCTCTCCTTAATGAAAATTACAGGGAGGATTTGGGGCAGTTAGAAAGTAGCAATGACTAGCTGAAATTGGTCAGGACATTAGAAAAAGGCAACACATAGCAGAAATGGAAACTCAAGCCTTCCTGGTGATTACAGGCACAGGAAGATCTCCGTGTTATTTTCAACGAGCAGAGCAATTACCTTTGGCCCAGGAGAGAAGAATCACATTCATGGACAGGATACACAAGAGTGTGTGTGATACCCAGATAACAAATCATGGACATCTTTCCTCAGTAAAACTGTCAACAGGACAGATGATGCAAGCTCCCCTTAGGTTAAAGCATCACTTGTTTTGCATATTCTATTCTATTACTATCATTTCTATTACTATTATTGTTATAATCATCATCATAATGTCCTATTAAACTGTCTTTATTTCAACCCATGAATTTTACAGAGGGGGTTCAGTGTCCCCATTTCTTACCTCTCTGGAGCCTGGACCTTGGAAGCTGGACAGCTTGGGAGATCTTGAATACATATCACAGCATAGACCCTACACTGCACACACCACTCCATGAAGCCGCACAACTGTTTTAGCATTATCCTGTTCTCTTTACTGGGGGAGAGCTCTTGCCTTGCCTTGCCTTGCCTTCTGTTTTTTTGCCTTCTTTTCCTTTTCCTTTTTCTTTCCTTTTCTTTTCTTTTCTTTTCTTTTCTTTTCTTTTCTTTTCTTTTCTTTTCTTTTCTTTTCTTTTCTTTTCT